>AP025071.1:14784035-15089259 GCA_036186865.1 Eustoma russellianum
CAAAACATGCAATCACGTCCAACCAACACATGCCATGTTAATATCCAATTTTGCTTCCCAACAATCCATCATGCCAAAACATATCAGTAGCTAGCATTCAAAGCTATATCAAGCTGAGGCAAAACAATTCATGTTAAGACCAAATCATGTCAACATATTAATTTTTATGCTAACAATACCGAAACAATGCCAAGATGATGCCAAAACATGATAATGATATCAAAGCATGCATGCCAATACTACTTAAAAACTTCTCCTCCTTTTTGAAAGCATCAAAAAAATTAGAGATACCAACACGAAAATATAAAGGTTATGAAGAGAATATCAAGTTTTGAGATACAAAATCAAACTTTCAAAAAACTAGCATAAGAACGAGGGAAGGGGAAATCATCAAGAACTACTCCTCATCGGAGGAGAAACATAGTCCGGAGAGAGCGGCTTTGAGCTTGGTTTTCAATTTCTGATACTTGGTCTTTTGCACGTTCAGCTCAGTTTGGAGTGTCTTGACTTCCGTGTCCACCTTTGTTTCCAGCGATTTCAAGCGGTTTTGGAACGTCGTATAGCCTTTCTCCAAATCATCTATACGAACAGCCTCCTTGGTCAAGTCTTCACCCCATTGACCAAGAGTGCGTTGGATGTCATTTATCTCGTATTCAATATCAAAATCATCCCCGGATTCACTGTCTTGCTCCATTGGGGCTTTGCCTTTGTCGATTCGAGATGTAGGACTTGGAGGGTTAGGTTGGGGTTCAACGGTTGGCTCAGTGGGGTGTGGTGGTATTTCCGGCTCATTTTCAGCCTCATTTTCCTCCGAATCCTGAGCACCACCCCGTCGTTGTGCTTCCTTTCTTGACTTAAGAATCTGCTGGATGTTAGATTTCGTGTAATAATCCTTATTCGTAATCGCCTCTTCGTATTCAACATCCAGTACTAGATTTGAACTTTTCAATAATCTATATATCAGATTACTGTAAGGAAGTGCTTTCGATTTCTTCGTGACCGCCTCCAACACGTTTTCAAAGAATACTTCTCCAAAATTTACCTGCTCTCGCCTGGCTATGCGGTATGTAATGTAGAAGTCTAGGTTGCTGGGAAGTTTGGCTGATTTTCCATTTACACAAAAGGTAACTATTGCAAGCAAGACTCTATGTATCAAGGGCATATCATTTGTGTTCTTTGTCGGGTGAAATCCAAGAAAGGTTTTGACTTCATTTTCAGTCACTTGGTATTTGTTAAAATCCCACTTCCAAGGATCGAAATCCTTGAATCCCTCATTAGGTGTGCCAAGAATAGCATTTATTTGTGCAGTGTGAAAGGAGACTACTTGACCATCAATAACAGAATTCAAAGAAAATGGATTTCCATTTAGATAGTCAATCCAAAAATTTGCATAGAATAATCGGGTATAACGAGTAGACATAGCTCCCATGTCAGATGAATCCCATAGAAACATCCAGTTTTGAGCATACAACAAATCAATTATAGGTCTCAATTCTGCATTGCTCAAATATCCTCAATTTTGAGCACTTTTGATGGAATGGTAGACCTATTGCTATTTTCCCATTCAGTGAATAATAATTGGGCTCTCTGAGATATATGAGTGTGTATGCCTAATCCTAGAGGTGTAGCCAATGCATTCTCATATTCTCCAGTTTTAAGCCAGGGAAAATTTCGAATGTGAAGACTTTCTCTTACCTCACGGATTAGATGTTGTTGAGATGGCTCTGGTTGCTTCCGCAATCCTGCTGTTCTTGGACCCGTTGGAGTTTGTTGTTGTGAAGTCCTTTGTCTCTTGGGATGATTCTTGGTTCTTGGTGCCATTTTATGAGAATTAGGGCACGAAAATGCTAGATGGTTTGATTAGAGATTGAAGATTGATGTAGATTTAGGTAGGATTGACAAAAAAATGACCTTGTGAGAAGAATTGAAAATTTGGTTGAATGGGAGAAATTTTTCGCAGGAGGGGGTGCTTAGGGTTCTAAGTGTGGAAATCAAAAATGAGGGTTTCTTGCGTTTTTATAAAACCTGTCCCGCTGACATCGATCGATCGATGTCAGGGACTTCGATCGATCGTTGTCCTGAACATCGATCGAATGATGTCTTTATAGACATCATTCTCTGAAATTTTTACATAGATCGATCTATGTATGCAGAAATCTGTAATTTTGACATTTTTAACCCTTTAACCAATGTTTATCATTCCCAATCTTGTTCTAATTGATTCGAACGTCTCGGTGGGAAGGGATTTGGTAAAGATATCCGCCAGTTGGTCATTTGTTAGAACGAACTCAACGCATACCAATCCTTTTTGGATGCAATCTCTTATGAAGTGATGTCTCACCTCAATGTGTTTTGTTCTACTATGATGAACCGGGTTTTGTGCTATACTTATAGCTGAGGTATTATCACATAGGATGGGAACTTTTTCAAACTTAACATTGTAATCGTTCAAGGTGTTGATCATCCAAAGTAGTTGTGCACAACACGAAGCGGCCGATACATATTCGGATTCTGCCGTGGAAAGTGACACACTATTTTGTTTCTTGGAAAACCAAGAAACTAAGCAATCTCCAAGAAATTGACATGTCCCGGAGGTGCTTTTCCTATCAACAAGATTTCCGGCATAGTCGGAGTCACTATATCCTCTTAGATCAAACAACCATTTTTGGGATAGAACAAACCGAAGTTCAGAGTTCCTTTCAAATACCTAAAGATACGTTTAATGGCAACTAAATGCGATTCCTTAGGCATACTTTGAAACCTAGCACATAAACACACAGTATGCAAAATATCCGGCCTACTAGCGGTCAAATAAAGTAAACTACCAATCATACCCCTATATTTTGTTACCCTCAATCGGCTTTCCTTTTTTCGTCTTTGTCAAGCTTTGTACTTGTGCTCATCGGAGTGCTCACACTTCTTCCATCCTCGAATTTGTACTTCTTGAGCAAATCCTTCGTATACTTTGTTTGAGATATGTATACTCCATCTTGAGTTTGCTTGATTTGTAGACCAAGAAAGTAGTTGAGTTCACCCATCATGCTCATGTCAAATTCTCCTTCCATCAATTTAGCAAAATGCTTACAAAGAGAATCATTAGTAGCACCAAATATGATATCATCCACATAAATTTGAACAAGCAATTGATGGTTTCCTTGTTCTTTAATAAAAAGAGTAGTGTCGACTTTTCCTCTTGAAAACTCGTTTTCAAGTAGGAAGTTACTTAATCTATCATACCAAGCCCTAGGAGCTTGTTTAAGTCCATAAAGGGCCTTTTTGAGTCTAAAAACATGATTTGGATAATCATGATTTTCAAACCCCGGAGGTTGAGCTACATAGACCTCTTCTTGAATTATTCCATTCAAGAATGCGGATTTCACATCCATTTGATATAGTTTGAAATCCTTATAGCATGCATATGCTAATAACATCCTAATAGCTTCTAACCTAGCCACGGGGGCAAGAGTCTCATCGTAGTCTATGCCTTCCTCTTGCCTATAGCCTTGGGCTACTAACCTAGCTTTGTTTCTAGTGATGTTTCCTTTATCATCCATTTTGTTTCTAAATACCCATTTAGTGCCAATTACGGATGATCACTAGGTTTAGCAACTAATTCCCACACATCACTTCTCTCAAATTGATTTAATTCTTCTTGCATAGCTAATACCCAATCTTCATCATTTATTGCTTCTTTTATATTTTTAGGCTCAACTTGTGAATGAAGGCATTTTCATTGAATTTTCTCCTTGTCATTACACCTTGGCTAGTTTCACCTAGTATCAACTCTTTAGGGTGATCTTTCCTATATTTATATGAATCCGGCAAATTTGAGGTATCCCCTCCTACTTCTTCATCTTCAACCTTAGGTTCAAGTGGATCAATCCTAAGGTCGATGACAATATTACCTTTTGGATTCTCAAATTTTTCTATATGACTTACTTCGATTATTTTCATCTTCATCATCATCATTATTATCGTTTGACTTATCATCAATGAATTCACTAAACTTGACATGAATTGATTCTTCAACTTTCATACTTCTCTTATTATATACTCTAAATGCTTTGCTATTTTGAGCATAACCCATAAAGATTCCTTCATCCGCTTTGAAGTCGAGTTTATCCAAGTTGTCTTTGGTGTTAAGTATAAAACACTTACAACCAAAAACCTTGAAATAACCCAATATTTGGTACTCTACCTTTCCAAAGCTCATAAGGAGTCTTTTTGAGAAATGGTCTCAAATAAACTCTATTGATCACATGACAAGCGGTATTTACCGCTTCGGCCCAAAAATATTTGGGTAGCTCAAATTCGTTTAGCATGGCTCTACTCATTTCTTGAAGTGTTCTATTTTTCCTTTCCGCAACACCATTTTGTTGAGGAGTTCTTGGAGCTGAAAAATTGTGTCCATACCCTTTGGATACACAAAATTCTTGAAACTCTCCATCAAACTCACCACCTCTATCACTTTTAATTTCCTTAATTGTGTCTTCTCTTTGATTTTCTAATCTCTTACAAAGCTTTATAAATTCTTGACATGCATCATTCTTTTTAGCTAAGAACATTACCCAAGTGTACCTAGAGTAGTCATCTACCACCACAAAGGTGTAATGTTTTCCACTTAGGCTTGCTGTACCAATATCCCCATACAAATCCATATGAAGCAGTTGTAGAGGTTTGGTGGTGGAGATTTCACTTTTGGGCTTGAAACTTGTTTTAACAAGTTTTGCCTTTTGACAAGTGTCGCATAAGCCATGGTTTTCGAAATTCAATTTTGGAAGACCTTGGACTTTTTCATTTTTGCAAATCTCTTTGAAATTCTTAAAACTAATGTGTCCAAGTCGTCTATGCCATAGTTGAGTCAAATCATTTTTTGGCAACTAGGCAAGAAACATTTTGTGATATCAATTCATGTGTGCTAAATTTGTAAACATCATTTTTACGAATGGCTTCAAAAACAATCTTATCGTTCTTTTTCACAACACATTTTCTATTCGCAAACTCAATTTGAAAATTAGCATCACATAGTTGGCTAACACTTATCAAATTATACTTAAGCCCTTCTACATATAGTACATTATTAATAGTAAAGGAAGAATTACCAATTTCTCCATGTCCAAGGATTTTGGCTCTCCCATTGCCAAAATGCACCGTTCCACCATCTTGGAGCTTGAACTTGGTGAACAACGTCTTGTCTCCGGTCATGTGAGTTGAACATCCGCTGTCCATAAGCCATTTGGTTCCTTCTTCTTTGGCTACTCCATTTATCTTGAGAGCCTAAAAAACCAAAAGATGTATGCATTGGTACCCTTTGATGGTTGGGTCCTTTAGGGTTAGTTTTTCGACCCTTAGGCTTCCAAACATATGTGCTTTCAAATCGAGCTTTACATGCTTTCTTTACATGTCCTAGTTTGTTGCAATAAAAACAAGTGGGTACATGCTTTGGTTTAGAAGATGATGAATTTTGTTGTGTTTTTCTATTGTTTGTCTTTTTCTTCAAGGACTTAGGTTTAATAGAAGAAGATGATGAGTTAAATCCTAAACCGGATTTATCATTTCCAATCCTTTGATTTCCAAGTAGTATGTCTAAGTTGTTTTTACCATTTGTTAGTCTTTGTAAGTCTAATTTTAGTTTCTCACATTCTTTTCTAATTTCTTCATTTTCAAGAGCTACGGTTTTGTGCATGGTAAGTATGATATCATGCTCTTGAAACATAAAAATATTTTTGTCATGCAAGCTCTTATTTTCTAAAATGCATTTCTTGAATTCGTTCTTTAAATGCTTATATTTCAGATTTAATTTCTCAAGTCATCTTGCAAATCTCCTATTTCATCATGCAAATTTGAAGGGTTAGAATTTACCTCAAGGTCATCTTCTATCGCCATAAGACAAGTATGTTGAACCTTTGGATTTTCAACCATTGCCACAAGTCCAACACCTTGATCTTCACTCTCTTCTCCTTCCGATTCTGAAAGGAGATCATCCCACGTGGTTACCTCCGCATTGAGGGCTTTCTTCTTTTGAGGAAAGACCTTCTTTTCTTGCTTTTGTGGCTCCTTTACGTGGCAATCGGCAATGAAGTGGCCGGGTCGACCACATTTATAGCAATTTTCACTTGCTTCCTTTTCTTTAGATGGTTTCTTGAAAAACTTTCTTGCTTGAGCTTTGTTTCTAGTTGCCATTCTTCTAAATTTTCTTACTAGAAGGGCAACTTCTTCATCCGAATCATCGGACTCTACCACCAATCCCTTGTGTGATGTTTGTGTAGGCTTGATGGGATTCATCCTATTTTGTTCATCAATAAGAATTTCATGAGTAAGAAGATTACCGGATAACTCATCAAAAGTAAGAGTCTTGAGATTCTTTGATTCGGTGATGGCGGTGACTTTGGGTGTCCATTCTCTTGGCAAAGAGTTGAGGAGTTTTGAGACAAGGTCTTCGTTTGAGATTTTCTTGTCAACCATGGAGAGTTGATTCACTATTCGTGTGAATCGATCGATTGTCTCCTCAATCTTCTCACCACTCTTCATTCCGAACATCTCATACTCCTTCATGAGCATGAGTCTTTTGGCCATTCTTACTTGCTCAGTTCCTTCATGTATCATTTCAAGCCTTTTCCATGCCTCGTGGGCTGTTTCAAGACCTTAGAGTCTAATGAGCTCGGTGGTGGTTAGAGCACTTGAGAGAATGTCAAAAGCTTTGCCATTGATGGCGAACTTTATCTTCTCTTCGTCGGTGTAGTCATCCTCATCTTTAAACATTGATTCTCCTTTTGAGTTGGTAATCATTGGAACTTCAATTCCTTTGACAACAGCTCTCCATATATCAAATCCACAGCCTTTCAAATGATTGATCATTCGAAATTTCCACAAAGAATAGTTTTGAGCATCAAACATAGGAGCTTTAGTGTTTGATCCGGAAAATAGTGCAGTAGGCTTAGAAGATGAAGAGGTTGAGGTTGAGGTTGCCATGATCTTTTAACCTTGCTACTTGCAAAGATTGGCCAAGCAATCAAGGTTAGGCTCTGATACCAATTGTAAGGTCTGAAATACACTCTAGAGGGGGGGTGAATAGAGTGTTTGGCTCTTTTGCGGAATTTTCTTGTTTTTCTCAACTCAAAAAGATATTCAAAATCAGAGCAAGAATTGGAGATGAGAGACAATGAAAGAGTACACCGGATATAGAGTGGTTCGAATCGTAAATGATTCTACTCCACTACCACTTTGTTTCCAAAGTGGATTTTCAACAACTACTCTTCTTATTATGAACAATAAGAACAACCACAGCAACACTTACACTAACACTTTAGTGTAAGCAACAACAACAGTAACTTCTTGCACAACACACTTGTGCAACTACAACAACTACAGCTCTTAGCAAGAACAACTTCTTGCTTCCTCACAGCTTCAACAAAAGTTCTCTCAAGAACTTCTCACAATGGGTTGAAGATATATAGTAAGGTTCACACTTTCTCACAAGTCTAAGCACAAGCTAGAGATCAACTATTTATGGTTCCTCTTGTACTTGACTCTCTTTCTCTCAATATACAAACAATGAAGATCAAAGAAAGCTAGACAAGCTTTAAACAAATTTACAAGTATGAGAGAAATGTACAACAATGTAAAGTGAAGCTAGATGATGTTGAAAGTGTGTAATTGCTTCATCCAAGCCTTCTCCATTTATAGAAGAACTTCACCACGTTTTTGAGGCCTTCCACCAAGTCTTCATCTTCAAAAATGTCAAGACAATGCCAAAATAGTCTTTAGCCACCCTATGGAGTGATTTGATCTTGTATAGCCACCCTAGAGAATCTTAGACATGTATACAATAGTCAAGGAAGCATGTAATAAGTTGGGTTAAAGTCTACAAGAAGTTTGAAGAAGATTGGAAAGAGAAAACCTTGAAAATCAACCTTGGATTTTATTCTAACGTTCAAAAAATTTGAATTCTGGAGGACATCGATCGATCTATGTCACCAGGTTTAGAGACTGAAGTACTCAGTCAGACATCGATCGATCGATGTCAGGGGCTGAAGTGACATCGATCGATCGATGTCACTAGGTTTAGAGACTGAAGTCCTCAGTTCAACATCGATCGATCGATGTCAGGGGATGAAGTGACATCGATCGATCGATGTCCTTGTGGTTGAGGGTTCGATGTCTTCAGTCAGACATCGATCGATCGATGTCAGGGGCTGAAGTACATCGATCGATCGATGTCCCCTGTTTGAGAGATCGATGTCAACCAGTGACTTCCAATCTCAACCATCTTTGGACATAATGTGTTTTGCCTATTTTGCATCAAATATTAAACATGATTTTAACTCATTCAAAACATCTTTTCATCATCAAAACGTTTTACAACTTAACATACTATCTATAGTACCTCGTTTAAAATTATTTTTTAAAAGGAAAGTAGCAAAACAATCATATCATGCTCTCGGCGCTTGCTTTAGTCTGTATAGTGCCTTCTTTAATTTGTACACGTGATCGGGATGTTTCAAATCTTCAAAACCGGGTGGTTGCTTCACGTATACTTCTTCTTGTATAAATCTGTTTAGGAATGCACTTTTTACGTCCATTTGATATAATTTGAAATCTTTCATGCAAGCAATAGTAAGTAAGAGTCGTATAGCTTCTAAACGTGCTACGGGTGCAAATGTTTCGTCGTAGTCAATTCCTTCTTCTTGATTATAGCCTTGTGCTACATGTCTAGCTTTATTCCTAACGACCTTTCCTTCTTCATTTATTTTATTCCTAAACACCCACTTTGTGCCTATTATGGTCTTATCTTGTGGTCGAGGCACTAAATCCCATACATCATTTCTAACGAATTGATTAAGCTCATCATGCATAGCATCAATCCAAGAAGAATCACTCAAAGCATCATGCACATTTTTGGGTTCAATTTCGAAAATCATAGCATGAAATTGATTTATTTCATCCGAAGTAATTCTTCTACGTGGTCGCACGCCGTGAGTGATGTCGCTTATGATGAGATCATGTGGGTGATCTCTATGCCATCTTGGTTGATTATTTTCTATGTTATCATGCATTTCTAAGTGATCATGCATTTCTAGTGTGTCATTCATGTCATGCATATCAAATGTACCATCATCTTCATTCAACACGGGTTTCAATTCAAAGTCATCATCATATTCGTTATCTTTATCAATCTCACCGAATTCATTAAACTTCACATGAATAGATTCTATGATTTGTCTAGTGAGAGGATCATAACATCTATATGCTTTTGAATATATAGAGTAACCAACAAAGATGCATTCAATTGATTTAGATTCAAATTTATCTAAATTATCTTTTGTATTTAAAACAAAATATTTGCATCCAAACACACGAAAATAGTCAATCTTAGGCATGCGATCATTCAATATCTCATAAGGCGTCTTGTTTATTTTCTTTCTTATAGATAGACGATTTACTATGTAGCATGCACAATTTACGGCTTCCGCCTGTAGGATCTGCAAGGCACCACTAGAAGGGAGGGGGGTTGAATAGGTGGTGCGGAAAGTGTGGTTTTTTTTTTAAAATTTGTTTAAAACTAAACAACTCAACTTCTGAAAACAGATTCTGTTTTCAGGATCCGTTTTAAAACGTTTTTAAAACCAGGTTATAGGTTTCCAAAAATTCTGAAATTTTGAGAGAACTTAGCCTCAGATGTTATGAGGGTCCCCTAAAAATTTCAAATTAAAATTCAACCTTTAACCCCTTCAAAAACCGTTGGTGATCAGATTGTGCGAATCTGCCAGAAACGGTAGACGGTGTTGAAACATTTATTCCTATTTGTGTGTAAGTCAAAATGCTCTGAAACTTTAACCACTAACTCCTTATATACTATATTTAAGTGGGTTGAAACAGTTTTGTAAAATTCGTTTGGGAAGTAGGTCAATTACAATCAAAGTCTCAACCTTTGCAAGTCTGAAAGTCAGAATGCACTAGTCTCAGAACTTTTGATATTTGATCGACTTATACTTATCCAAAAGGGTTGAAACTTGTGCCAAATTAACCCTAGAACGTGTGTCTATGTTTCTGAAAATTTTTGTGATTTTTGAAAGTCGTTTACTATTTTTACGAACGCCAACAAAAAGAGTAAACTGTGTAGTCACAGAAAGTAAATGGCACCAAGAATTTTATACTGGTTCGGTTATAAACAACCTACTCCAGTCTTCAAGGAACACCTTCCTTGGTTCACAATAGTCACACACACGTAATAAACCTTACCACAGGGTTGATGGAGTTACACACCAACTCCAACCCTTTACAAACCTTGTACGATGAATACAATTCGCACGAACACCACCACCTCGCAAGAATGAAGATTGGTCACACCTTGATCAATCTTTTACAAAGATACGGAATATGTGGTGGTCTATAACAAGCCTATTCAAGATTGAAAAATATGAATACAATAGGTTTTCAAGAAGAAAGAAAGAAAGAGAATGTAGAAGAGGAAGAGCTAGGCGTTTGATCACTTTGATTTTGCAATGCTTGTGCTTGTCTTGTTTTTGCTCATCTTCTTTCCTTTTAAGCTTGTGTAGCCGTCACCCCTTATGTCCTCCCCCTCTTGAAAATTATCTTCTAAGTCCTTGGAAGAATGTAAGACATCATTGTGACATGGTCTTGCTTACTTGTCACCTTCTCATTGGATGATCATTTAAGCTTTACTTACTTGGCACTTCATGATAGGTTGAATGTTGTCATCATTGATGACTTGGAAAAATCTGAATATATCACTCAAACATGTGTCAATATCAATCACAAAATAATTTCCATGAAGCTCAAGATTGTCACATAAATGTTGCAAGACAAATCTTCTTCCTTACCAAGCCAAAAAATCGGCCATAATGAGTATATACCATGTTGAATTTTCAGCATGTGACACATGGAGATAAAGTTCCAAATATTACTATTTTTCTTTGATTTTTCTTTTTAAAATAAATCACCAACTGATGGTAAATATCCTTATCACATTGGAAATGAATTTGGACACTTTTATGCCCTCACATTCGGCCATGACACCTCTCACACATGCTGAAAAATTTTCAGCATATGTGATTATAAAATATCACAATTTTTGAATTTAAAGAATATTCAAGTTACTTCCATTTATTCTCCCAATCAATCACATAATTCAAGATGATAAAATATAGTCTTTTAATGTGAGATTTCGGCCACCATGCTTAAACATGCTGAAATTTTCAGCATGTGTTATAAGTGAGACAAAGTTTGAAATCTTACCATTTGTAGCTTCTCTCTTTAATTTACAAACATTGCATGGTTTATTCTTGACCAATCAATATGTCAACAAGGCTCCAAATAAGCTCCATCTCAGCTGTAGGGGCGTTAGATAATGTATGTGCATGTGCTGAAATTTATTTTTGCTAACTTTGTAAAATAGTGCACATTTAATAATACACACATGTTATATTCCAATCAGCCCTTAATTTAATTTTCTAGAACACTTTAAGATGTATAACATATGTAAAAAGTGTCTAGATACATGTCATATGATGTGCCACAAATATTCCATGTGTTGTGTACGTAGAAAACCGAATTTTCGATATTTATCGATTACCCGATTTTTCTCTAATTAAATTCTAATTTCTTGCACATGTTATATATATTATGTTACACATAATATATATAATATATACTTTAAATCTCATCACTTGGCTGGTCTAAAGTGACGCCATTAACATGTATCAAAATTAAAATTGGAATCTTCACATTTTGGTCTTAATGTGGGGTGATTTGTGTGTGCCAACATGGAAAGTATTTTTGGCTGAAAATATTCTCAAACCCACGAAATTTTTGATGATTTTTGAGATGTAGGGGCTGGCCATCTATTTATGGAAAGTACGTGACACGTTGGCGAAGTTTCGGTATTCGCCCGATACGACAATTTTTGGTTTAGAACCTTTTAACGTGTCGTATTTAATTTGTCATCACCATGACTTATATCATATGATATAAGACCTGAATATACTCATAAATATGAGTTAAGTATAGTGGTGTGACATTAACGTACGTACGTAAAATATATAACGTGTCGGTAGTACGTTGGAATACATGTGCATGTGCCTTTTTCAAAAAAAAATCTGAAAATATATGTATTATATATGTATATGGCGTGTATGTATTAATGAGGGGAGGAGGAGAAGGCTTTCATTCCTTAGCCTTGTTGCCTTTATGCCTTTTCCAAATGTGGCTTTCTTTAATGAACTACTTAGTTTTATTAACTAAGTACTTCACTTAATGAACTAGTTTAGTTCATTAATGGTGGCACCTGAAAATAGTATAAACACAACAAATGTTTGCCAAATGATGTAAGCTTTAACGCTTCATGGCTCGTTAGTACGGAAACATTATATACAAGCTAAATAAGGCAAGTAGTAAGCAACGTATCATGCATACATGTATATATCATGCACGTTTGTGTATGTCATGCATTTAAATCACATATTTTGAAATCACTCAAACTCTCTTTTCTCTACAATCTCCCTCTTTTGATGATTTTCAAAATAACTTATGCACATGATTTAAATGCTATCACTCCCCCTTCAAACATGCATAAATTTGAAATTTGAATTTCAAATTAAAAACGTCAATTTGTAGATATGTGACACTGAAATAGGACATGGAGTTAAGATAACAAACTCTCGCCTTCCAAGACATAGTCCAGTTGGTATTCGAGTTAGGATTTGTTCTAAGAAATCAAGAGTTCGATTCTAGTGACACGCACAGTGTGAGTGTTCCTCTGCTACTAGACCGAATGATTGGTTTGTGGGTGGATACCTTATGTGAGTCACTTCATAAGATCTCATTCAATATAAGAGGCCGCTGAGCTCTTGATTTACATCCTTCTGACATGTTTTTTGGAGGTGCGACAATAAGGACCCGAAGATAAAAGATTTCACTTTATTGCTCCAAGATAACAAACTTTCAGTCCATTTTATTATCCTATTTGTAAAGTCAAGAGGTCCTAAAAAAATGCTGATTAAAACTTCAATTTTGATACACGAGAGTGTCTCGTATGACATACAATTGGGACTGATAAACTCATTGTCCATTCTTTTTGTCTTATTTGAAAAAACAAGAAGTCAATAAACAACAACTACAACATTAATTTATTTTCTTAGATATATAAACTCATTGTCCATTCTTTTTGTCTTATTTGAAAAAACAAGAAGTCAATAAACAACAACTACAACAACATTAATTTATTATCTTAAATATTGTCGTCTATGATAAGATATGGAAGATCACATACACAACCATGAGTATCCATACTCATATGCTGAAAGTTGTTTTCCGAAGAAGTCAAAAAATACTAACTAAAACACCAAATTGACACATCAAAAACAAGAAGTCAATAAAAAGAATACTGTTTAAAACACCAAACTTGACACAAGAAATTCGAGGGTAGGACAAAAGGTTGAGACACCATATCTGAACAATATGGTTAAATTCCTCATTTTCGGCTTCTCAGCGTCCCAGCTTCATAGAGCATATGTAAATGATATAAATCAGGATTCCAACAAATTTTTAAATTAGGTAAGATTTTACACAGTGATCCACACAAAATGTCTTCCTACAAACTAGGCTTTCAGCCTATCACATACATCATATCTGAACTGATAGTCTCCCATTTTATGCATTAAGGGACTATTTTAAAGGATCCACCCCAACTATAAATACACCGCCAAATCTGTCCCTTTTCTTCACAAAAAACAAAGGCATGGCGGTGGAATTGAATCTCTGTGAATTGCCAGAAGGCTGCATATCCAACATTCTCTCACTCACCACTCCGAAAGACGCTTGCGTCCTCTCTCTGGTGGCCTCCAGTTTCCGCTCCGCCGCTCAATCTGACGTCGCTTGGGACCGTTTCTTGCCTTCCGACATTCTTAGTATAATCGGTCGATCTAATAAAGGGCCCGACTTTTTACGTTCTTTTGCGTCCAAGAAAGAGCTTTATCTCTATCTCTGTGATAATCCAATTCTTATTGATGGAGACAAAAAGGTAATCTTTTCATTCCGATTCTCTTTTACCCTTTTGGGAAGTGGATGAAATTCATGAAATTAGCGATTTGATTGGTTTGGTTGTGTTTTCTGATTGTCTTTCTCTGGAAACTTTTGATTACGTGACACTTTATCGCTCTATTTATCGTTTTATTTTGAGCGATAGTGAAAATGGAAAATTTTCAACTCCAAGCGTGATCTTGCAGCTATACATCCGTGTAGGGTATTAATTTGTTTGATTGACCTGTATTAATTTGTTCTCCTTCAATCTTCCTGATCCATGAATCATACAAAAGACATGTTGTATCGGTTTATTGTTATTTTTTTCCTCATCCAATTCTGTTTCTTGAGCTGACATTATCATCCAGGCTGTATCTGTAGTGACTTCCAAAACAAATTTAAGTGTCAGTTCTGTCAGTTGGGTTCTGAATTTCAATATTAAGCTACTGTATTCATTCGGTCATTATACACAGAACATTGTAAGATGTGTACATGTAAGAAAATTACTTCGGCACCAGTAGGATGCACAAATAGATAAAAGAAACCTCTCTTAATGTACTATTTTGATACTCTACTCTTAATTCTTAAAAAAAAAGAAAATTAAAATATATATCTGTTTCAGGATGAGCTTACATTTGTGCTTAATTGATTAGGTAATATCATTAAAACTACATAGTTTTAATATGCGAAACACCTTTTTCTATATGTTTTATTAGTACCATAACACAATTTTAACTTGTGAAGAAGCTTGTTGGTTTACTAATTGTGAAGAGGATCTCATTCTAAATTCATGAGGTCCAATGTTCAAGGCATAAAATGTTGAAACTTGGGCTTACATGAGGTGAGACAGTTTTAAGATCATGGCAATGACAACCTCTTCATCCTACAACTCAACTTCACATCCAACTGCACTATTCTCAGGATTAAGCACTAAAGCACCTATGTTTGATGCCCAAAATTATTCTTTGTGAAAATTTCGAATGATCAATCATTTGAAAGGCTGTGGATTTGATATATGGAGAGCGTTGTCAAAGGAATTGAAGTTCCTATGGTTACCAACTCAAAAGGAGAATCAATGTTCAAAGATGAGGATGACTACACCGACGAAGAGAAGATAAACTTCGCCATCAATGGCAAAGCATTCAGCATCAGAAGCTAATGAAGTTGCTGAACGTTGGAGATGATTCTGTGGTTTCTCATCAAAATGCCCTAGCTGGTGCCTCCCATTCATATGTCCTGTCTGCTCAAGTTGAGATGGAGAAAGGTAACTGTTCGGGTAATAATCTAAACGTATGGATCTTGGATTCAGGAGCTACTAATCATACATCATGTTCTTTGGCTTTGTTCCTGCATTCCAAACCCATAACAAACATGATCATCAAAATGCCAAACAATGTTACTGTTCCTGCCACTCATATAGGAACAGTTAGAGTCGCTCATGAACTCATCATTCAAGATGTGTTGTATATTCCTTCCTTTTCTTTCAATCTGCTTTCCTTGAGTAAATTTACTGCTTCATTCTCTGTAATTATACAATTTTTTGGTAATACCTGTCTGCTCCAAGACATAATCTCCCTGAGATTGATTGGTTCAGCTGAACCAACACATGGCCTATACTCTCTTCATGGCACTTACATGCCAGCACCTTCTAACCCTTGTTTTACAGCTTCTGTTGATGCATCTATATCTGATTTACTCTCTTCTCAGTCCAAGCTTTGGCATTGCAGGCTTGGACATCCTTCACAATCCGGAATAAAGGAAATTAGCAAGCTGGATGGTTCTGTAGTTGCATTTCTTTTAGAACTTCCTTGTACAGTTTGTCCTTTGGTCAAGATGAAAAGGCCTTCTTTTCCTTTGTCCATTTTTGAATCCAAACGTATGTTTGATTTTGTACACATGGATATTTAGAGACCATATAAATACCCCCACAATATATGGCCAATGTTTCTTTTTGACAATTGTTGATGATTTTAGTAGATATACATGGACTTATTTTCTTTAAAAAAGCAGAAGTCAGACCCATTATACAAAGCTTTTATCAATATGTTCATACTCATTTTTATAAGCAAATGAATGTCATCAGATCTGATCATGGTCTAGAATTTAATTTCAATGAATCCTACACTTCCAAGGGTATTGTTCATCAAACCAGTTGTACCTGCACTCCTACACAGAATAGAGTGGTTGAAAGAAAGCATCAACATATCCTTATTGTAGCCAGATCCCTAAAATTCCAGGCCAAACTGCCGTTAGCATATTAGTGTTTTTGTGTGCAGCATGCCACTTATCTCATAAATCATATTCATACACCTATATTGCATCAAAAGGCTCCACATGAGATGCTCTTCTCTACTGAACCTGGTTACAAACAACTCAAGGTCTGTGGGTGCTTGTCCTTTGCCAGCAACCTCAATCCTCACAAATCCAAATTTGATCCAAGAGCCACTCCCTGTCTTTTTCTTGGTCTTCCTCTTACTTCTAAGAGTTATATACTTCAAAATCTGAGCATCAAAAACATCTTTGCTCCAGGTATGTTCAATTCCATGAGCATGTCTTCCCTGTTGCCTCCAATGATCCAAACTCCTCTCCTTCTACTTCCTCCAATTCGTCACCACTACCTGATATCCCTTTCTTCCTCAACCTTATCATTGATGATCCTCCTCAATATTCTACTGCACCACTTAACACTCCTGGTCTTACTTCTACGCCCATCCTATAGCACACAGCTACACCTTCTACTCATCCTGTTACACACACTCCCCTTGATGATCTCATAGTTCCTAAGGAATCTGCTTCTTCTGCACCATCTTTAACCTTACCCACTTCTAATCAGAAGCCTCAACGGCATAGGCAACCTCCTGGTTATCTAAATGACAATTACTGCCATCAAATGAGCCTTCTTCCTTCTTCTTCCATTGTTTCCACTCCTTACCCTATTCAATCTTACGTGTCTTATGATTCACTAACTTCTGAATACATGTCCTATGTTATCAAGATTAGCCTGTAACAGGAACCTTCTTCTTATCAGCAAGCAGCACAAGTTCCTGAATGGCATGTAGCTATGCAGGAGGAGCTGGCATCCCTTGAGCCAAATCACACTTGGGCCTCAGTTCCTTTGCCCCCTGGGAAAACTCCTATTGGCTGCAAATGGATGTATAAGATTAAAAGGAAGTCTAATGGCAGCATTTATAGATACAACGCACGCCTGGTAGCTAAAGGTTACACATAACAAGTAGATGTTGACTATAATGATACCTTCAGTCCTGTAGCCAAAATGACCACTGTTAAGATAGTTCTTTCTCTTACAGCTCTTAAAAATTGGCATTTACACCAATTGAATGTTAACAATGATTTCTTGCATAGTGATTTGCATGAAGACATTTACATGGCTGTTCCTGAATGTCTCTCTGCTCTCTGTAACCCTGTTTGTAAGCTCAACAAGTCCTTATATGTCCTTAAGCAGGCCTGTAGACAGTGAAATGATAAATTGACTCATTTTATGGTTTCTCAAGGTTTAAGCAGTCCAAGCATGATTATATCCTATTCACAAGGCAAATTGCTTCTTCCTTTCTGGTACTTTTGGTTTATGTAGCTGATATGATCCTAGCTAGTGACTCCCTCTCAGAGTTTCAGTCCCTCAAAGCCTGTTTGCACTTGGAGTTCAACATCGAGGATATTGGTGACATGAAGTTTTTCCTTAGCTTGGAGGTAGTCAGGTCACGGGAGGGATCATGTTGAACCAAAGGAAGTATGTGCTTGAAATGTTATACATCAATGGGTATTTATGATCTAAGCCAACCAAGACACCTATGGAGCAGAACCTAAAACTAGAACACAATGATTCTCCACTAGTGCAAGACGTTGGGAGTTACAAGAGGATCGTATGCAAGCTTCTTTATTTGACTATTACAAGACCAAACATTTCATACACTGGGCACCAGTTTAGTCAGTTCTTGGACACACCCACAGAAAATCATGTCAAGGCTACACATAGGCTGCTAAGATATCTTAAAGGTACACCAGGCAAAGAGTTGATGTTTTCAAGTCATGGAGAGTTGAAGCTAAAAAGGTTTAGTGATTCTGATTGGGGAGGTTGCTCAGAAACTAGAAGGTCCATCACTGGAATCTGCATGTTTTTAGGTAATGCCATGATTTCTTGGAAGGCCAAGAAACAAAGTACTGTCTCACGAACATCATCTGAAGCAGAATATAGAGCCCTAGCTACAGCTACATGCGAGGTACAATGGTTGTTATATTTGATGCAAGATTTGAATATAAAACAAGGGGAGCCTGTGGAGTTGTTCTGTATTAACAAGAGTGCCATCTAAATTGTGAAAAATCCAGTTTTTCATGAAAGAACAAAACATATAGAGATTGATTGCCATGTAATGAGGGATAAGTGCATGGCAGGAGTTATCAGCCCATGCCAATTAACACACATCTACAGTTGGCTGACTTGTTTACGAAGGCCTTGGATCATAGCAGGACGACAAGCTTGACTTCTAGTATAGAGCTATGTGAAGTGTACAAGAAGTCATGTTTGATAGGGGTGTTGAACTTGAAGGTCAGCAGCGGGCAAGAGCACAGCAAGGGGCAACTGCATTGGCACGAGGAAGAAGCTCAAATGCTCCTGAGGCGGCAAATTCAAGTGATGACATTGGTTAGCTATGAAATACATGGATCAAGCTCAAGGTAGAATGGTGATTGGTGGATTAACTGGTTGATGGACCAAGGAGAAAGCACAAAACTACAGTAGAACCTTCACAACACAGCTGCCAACTCAGCAACTAACAAGAGGGTGTGTGCAGGGGTGTTAGTCGACTGAAATTAGCTGACTTAGCGGTTATTTAGTTTTATGGCACTTGCTTAATCACTTGTAATCTGTATATAAAGCCTTGTAACAGACAATTCTCAGTTGGAATCAATGAAATAACTGGTGCCGATTCTCCTTCTTATTCTTCTCCAAAAGTGTTCGATGATTTTTCTTTCTTGGTGCAATTTGGCGCCATTCGCATAATTCAAATTCTGTTGATTGTTTTGCATTGATGTTTGTTTGTTTTGATAATTCATGATATTATCTAGATGATGATGAATTGAATTTGTTGAATTTAAGTCGTTGTATATGATGATCGTGGTGATTTTTATCAGTATTTAAAGGTATCAAAATTCATTTTCCATGTATCGTGTGCTTTAGGCTAAATTTGCAAAACATGTCTATATTTCTTTTTCTTTTTTCTTAACATTTATTCCATTTGAATAGAAACAAACAGAAGATTTTCTTCGACATGGATGTCGTGGGTAAAAAAAACGGAGATGATTTTTATATATTTTACTTATTCAAATTGATTAACATAGCCAAAAAAGAAAAATATTAGTCGGGTAACCACATTGGACTAAAAAAAAAAACACCATCACCGATAAGACCAACGAAGTTGAAATTGACTATCTCTTGCATTTTTAAATCAGGATTAAATTGACTATCTCTTGCATTTTTAAATCAGGATCCATTGAGAAGGCGGTGGATTGTTTGGCCATCCAATTCCCACGGCTCCATGCGGTATTCGGTTTTGTCATCTTTCTCTTGAAATTTCTAACTTTTCCCTTTTTATTTTTTATTTTCCGTGGACACAATCTTAAACCTTTTGGAAGAAACTCGATCGTGTAATATTAATCATGCAAAAGCTTTATGTACATCAGACTTAGAAAGTCATCCTGTCAGGACTAAGCTACACAACATTGTGTTAAGCTACTGGCTAACTCTTTCTGAAAGACTATAGACTGTATGTGTACGCGATAAAACAATGTCGTGACAAAATGAGCAGGTGGAATCTCCGACCAAGAAGCATCATAAATAGCTCTATTCCTTTGGCACCAAATCCCATACACTGCCTCACGAAACATGTATCTCCAGTCATACTGAACCTGCAAGCCATTAAATTACCTCTCAAGGTTTATATCAACCCAATCTGCACTATTCCTCACACCAAAAAATAATGCCCAGTGTTTGTGTTCCACAAGAATTCTCCATACCCTTTGCGCCCATCCACAGTCACGCAGCTCATGTAAGTCGTCTACACCATCCATACCACACTTCGCGCAAACACTACGTGGGGCAAGATGCCTCGAAAACAAAAAGGATGCTGTAGGAAGAACTCGACGCCTCATCTTCCATATCAACAAATTACCTCGCAGGGGACCTTTTAAGCTCCATATGTTGGCCCATTTGACTGCCTCACTATCTCCATGTACCGGGTACACAACCTGCATCTGATACGCACTGCTTATCGAGAAATGAGCTCGATCTTTACCAAGCCAAGTGATACTTTGAATTTCATCAGAATCAGGGGCATGCAAGAAATTCGAGCTTGCAAGTCCTATCCGCAAAACTTTACTGCTATTAACAATACCACGCCACACTCTAGACATACTACGCTGCCTCTGTTCCGCTAGGGGGGATCCATATTTTGCCCATAACATTTTCACCCAGGCCTTCTCTGTGTCTACTAGCATCATCCAGCCCAACTTGCATAGGTATGCTAAATTCAGGTTCCGAAGCCGCTTAAAACCCAATCCTCCTCTCTCCTTGGGTTGGCATAAGCTACTCCACGCAACCGAGTGCATATGTTGCGCATCACCCAACTCATCCCAGAAGAAAGATCGCATGTGACGTTCCATGTCTCCAAGCGTTTTGATAGGGATCTCCACTGTCTGCATAACATAAGAGGGGAGTGCATTCAACACCGTTTGGATCAAGATACCACGTGCTGCTTGAGACATCTGACGTGCTTTCCAAAGGTTTAGCTTGCTCCGCACACTATCAAGTAAGAAGTCGTATGTCTTTGTGGTCACCCGCGAATGTAAGATAGGGACTCCGAGGTAGCGGCCAAGATCACCGGTACTCCTGATCTTCAGCCGAGTACTGAGTTTCTTGACTAGTTCTGTGGGGGCATTCCTCGATACATATAATACCGATTTATCAAGATTCACCCTTTGTCCGGAAGCTCTACAAAACTTTGCTATGACAGATTCCATCACAGCTGCTTGATCCTCCGACGCCTCCCCAAAGAGCAATAGGTCGTCAGCAAAAAATATATGAGAGAATGCTGGCCCCCCTCGTGATGCCTGAATCGGTTTCCATTCCTTTGCATCAACCATCCTCCGAATGTATTGTCCAAGAACATCCATACAGAGAAGGAATATATATGGTGCAAGAAGATCCCCTTGACGTATACCTCGAGTGGGCTGGAAAGCTTCAAGCCGTTGCCCATTCCAAAGGATTGATAGACGTGCGGAGGTAATGCAGAACATAATCAAATCAACTAAGACACAATCTTAAACCTTTGTTTACTTTTCTGAAGTCTATACCTTTGTTTTGATTAAGGAGGAACTGTCTTGCGTGATTAGTGGAAGGATGTTGTAAACGTTACGGGACCTGTAAGATGAAACATAAACCAGTTTAATTGTTTTTCAATTGAAAAAATATGTTGATGATGTCGGATTATATCACCAAGTATTTGTTTGATATGGTGCCGTTAGAACTCCGTTAGTTGTCCTTAATCAGCGAGCTGCTTACCTGCACAAAGAAAAAGGGTCAGGGGACCCAGGATCTATGGCCCCCGGTAATACCCTCCGACGCTCAAGTCAGCCACGGCCATTTTTAGGAGAGGTTTATATATGTTGAAGGTTTTGTAAATTGAGGTTTTCTGGTAAACCTGTGTTTTCACTGTGGAGAAGATGAGTTACTGGTCTGTCGTTTTTCAGTGCTTGTTCTCCTTCCCCCTCACTCTCCTGCTGCTCGGCCTTTTTATATGGCGGCTTGGGCCAATGCATGGGCAGAGCTCGGATATCGTGACAGGCAAGGAGGTCATTTGGATGACTCTTGCTCTTGCGTGCTCGCCACGTGGCTCGGTACTGGGCTGAGTAAGCTAGCTTGGGACACCTGGCTGGGAGTTTCACCTGGTAGAATTACCCAGGGTTAACTCCTAGAATCGAGATGAAATCCTCTAGTAACACTCAGAAGTGCCCGAGATGGCTGATGATGTGGGGTCAGCTTGCCGAGATGGAAGTGGCCGACTTCGAAGAGCATTGGTGGGCCTTTCATGATGCTCGTAGCTGACGCCAATAAAGGTGATCCGAGATTAGTGGGTAGATCAGATCCGAGGCCGAGTTCAACTCTTTGGCCGAGATGGAACTGCGGGCCGAGGTGAGGCCTTGAGGCCGATATGAAACCCTTAGGCCTAAATGAGGCCTTTAAACCGAGGTGAAATCCTTAGCCCCCTGGGGGTACTGAGACCGTGTGGCCGAGATGGCCGAGAGGTCCTATGGGCGAGATGGCAGTGGGGCCCTGTGGTCGAGATGGACTGTTTGTCCGCATGTGACCTGGTCAACCTCCGGGCCGACTCGCCATACTTAACCATTTTTACGCCTTACTTCAGCGTTGACCGTTATTGACTAACGTGAGGTATTTTTTGGGCTCATCACTTGCCCCCCAGATTAGTCTGGCCGAGCTGAACTGAAAGGGCAGGCTAATCTGCTCAGATTTTTCCTGGGTTGTCCTTCCCTTGATGACGTGTCAAGATCTGATTAGACCGCTTAACGTACTTATTAGGGGCACAATGTACGAAGCGCTAATGATAGCTTCTGGCTGAACTGATCAGTTAATTCTGACTAGATTCTTAGACACGTTTTCTGTTCTGGCACGTGTCTGATTCTGGTTGGCTCGGTCTGCGCATTTACTGTTCGCGCAGAGCACGAAGCGTCAGTTGTGCAGCTTTTTGAATTCCGCCGTTTCACGAACCGGTGGCCATTTACTTCAGGCGACGCTTGGGCTGCCGAGATCAAGCCCTATAAATAGGTCTTCTGCAAACCCTTTTCACTCTTTATTTGCTCTCATTCCTTCACTTCGGCATCCTACTTTCTTCTCCGGCGAGTTTTCTTGATTCCAGCGAATTTCAGCCTTTGTCCCGTCCTCCTCCGGTGTCCTTTTTTCTTCGAACTCTCTGTAAGTCCTCCTTTCATCTTCATAATGTCTTCTTCATCCCATGACTCCCAGAATCTTTCTGAGGGCGGTTCTTACGCCGCCGGGAGCGGAGAGGCCATCGCTTCTCCGTCACCGTTCGGCAGGTCTTCCTCTGCCGATGACCTGCCTATCGGTACCCTAGTTCAGTCCACCAGGGACTCTGCTCAGTCCAGCAGAGCACTGACCATAATTAGTTCTTCACCGGAGCCAATTAGGGTTGCCCCCGCTCCGGCGTCTGTAAATCCTCCGGCCCCCACGAGGGGCCCTTCACACTTTTCTGGTGTTTTAGAGAGAGGTCGGCCCTCCCCTATGGTCCAGGAAACGATTTCAACTTTAACCGAGGTCGACCTAGAGAGGATCTGTAAGTACTATAAGATCGATAGGAACCGTTTTAAACCTCTTCTCCCTCTGCCTGGTCAGACTGCTTTTGATCCCCCGAGGGATTATGAAGCAGTCTACGAAGACTACTTTAAGTCGGGCTTCAGCCTTCCTGTTCCTGAGCCCCGTTACCCGTGTTATGCGGGCTTATGGGCTCAGGCTTCCTCAAATTCAGCCAAATGGCCTCAAGCTTATTCTTTGCTACATTCTTCTTCTCAGACTCATTGAGTTTCCATTCAACACCACTATTTTTTGAGCTCTTTTTGCATGCCGGACCTCACACAGCTGGTATTACTTCAGCAAACGGAGGTCTGGTGTTGATTTTTCTTTTGCCATCAATATTCCTTCTTCCAATAAGAGGTGGAAGGAAAAATTCTTTTATATTTTGAGATCTGAGCTGCCAAGCGGGACTGTCTGGAAGCACGACAGAGTTCAAAATACGTTGCCGAGCCAGGAGTACTGCGTGAAGCAGACAGAATTCGGTCAGTCCCAATTGTCATTGACTGGCATAAGGTGGACTACGGGGTCTGGATGGCCGCTGATGTAGCCCATTCGGCTCTTGGTGATGACTACCGAGCTCTTTCTTCAGATCAGCTAACCATCATCCGAGGTGGTTATTGTAACTTTTCTGTTCTCAGCATTTTTTATTCTCTTCTTGTTAGTATCTTAACTGTCTAACTCTGGATGTAGGTGCAATGGCTGGTCCCGCAACCCGTGCTGAGATAATGGCTGAGAACCAAGCCAGAAAAAGGCTTCGGAGAGAAAAGAGGCTAGCAACTCTTGGCTCTGGGGGAGCCTCTACCTCGGCAGTGCCCCCAGCCCCAAGTGTTGCTGCTGCTGAGCCCGAAGTGGTGGAGCCTGAGCCTGGTAAACCCTTTTTTCATATGTAGGAATTTTTCTAAGTGTTTTAACACTTGTTTGGGTTTTGATTTGCTTTCATTTCTTTGTAGCTCTGCCAATCACCATTGTTGATGATGAGCCTGAGGCTGAGATCCAGCCCCAAGCTCCAACTGATTATGAGGCCCCAGCAGATGCTGGTGAAGGTTCCAGCCTTCGCCCCCGAAAGAGACAACGGGGCGAAGGCTCTAGCAGTCGTGATCCGGGGCCATCTCAGCCCCCGGGGATGATCACTGCTGACCCGGTTGAGGAAATCCTGCCTTAGCCGGGTAATTTCCAAGACCCAATCTTGATTGGGTTTTCTGAAGGGGATTCTGCTGAGAACCCTGCTGTGGCCGAAAGGCTTAACAGAGCAGCAATCCTGCCCCGGGATCTTCAAAGATTCAGGGCAACTGTTTTTGCGGCCCTGACCAACGCCTTCATGTCCAATCTTGCTCTGGTAAGCAAGTCTCCTTTTGAGTACTTGACTTATTCTTGTCAATGGACTTCTTTTTAACACTATCTTTTTGGTAGATCCGAGGCCAGGAGATGGAGTTGGTTACTCGCAGCAGAGATTTTCTTGGGGAGCTGGAGACTACAAGAAAACAACTTGAAGAATAAGAAAAAAGAAGAGCCGAGCTGACCCAGAAAGTCACTGACTTAGAGGCGGGGACCACTCAACTCCAGAAGAAGGCCGAAGATGCTGAGACGAGGTTGGTTACCTCCAACTCTATGGTGGATGAGTTGGAGAATAAGGTGGCCGACCTTGAGCTAACCTCCACTCAATCTCTCAATGAGGTTGAGTATCTGAAGAGGCAGATGGCTGAGATGGCGCAGAGAGGCGAAGCTGATCAGAGGATGATTACCCTGCTGCATCAAAACTTGATGGATGCTGAGATCAAAACTCTTCGGGACTTCTGGAAATCCAAGTTTTTTGAAGAGAACATGCTCCTGATTCAAGGCTCAGCCATGGAGGTCGGCAAAAGAAGAGCCATTGATGCCTGTGCCGAAGTGCATTCCGACCTGAACAAAGATGACCGCCGTATTGCCGAACTCTACAACCCTCTTGCAGCTCAAGAATTTGAAGAGTTGTTTCAAAAATTTGTTGATGGAGCTGACTTGAGGGATGAAGACAAGGATGACTAGGCTTTAGGGTTCTTCTTTGTTTAGTTTTTAGCAGGGCAGGCATCAGATTGTACTCCAAAGCTTAAATCAATGAAATTTCCAACTTTTTGGCTCAGCTATTTCTTTTGTCTTTAGCATCATTACTAAGTTTATTTTCCAATGCTATCATTGCTAACTTTTCGTGTCAGTCTTAATTAACTTGATCAACTTTGTTGAAAATAAACTAAGTCTTCAAGTCAGAATGAACCTGTTTCTTGGGCTGAACTAAATCATTCGTAAGCTTGATATAAACTTTGCCTTGTTCAAATCAGACTCTGACTTGAATTATAGCTATGACTTGTTTAACTTCACCTCGGCTTTTTTAAGAAAGATCATGGGGCTTGCTTGCTTGTCTTTTCTTCAGCAAACTCCTTCCTCAGATTTGCTGAGGTTTTATGAGTCATTTCTTTGATTTTTGCCTTGGACATGCCGAGGTCTCGTTTTTCTTTTTAATGGGTAAGTGCCTTGGTCTTACCAAGGTCTTACTCTTACTTTTAATAAGTTCCTGCCTCAGTCCTGCCGAGGTCTTAACCTTCCTTTTAAGAGTTTTTGCCTCGGTCTTGCCAAGGTTTTACTATGCTCTAACGTGAGTTTCTGCCTCGGTCCTGCCGAGGTCTTGATCTGCCATTTAACAGTCTTTCACCTCGGTCTTGCCGAGGTTTTGGTATACCTTTTAACGGACATTGGCCTCGAACCTGTGAGGTCTATTGCCTCGGACCTGCCGAGGTCTTAATGTACCCTTTAGCGGGCATTTGCCTCAAACCTGCGAGGTCTTTTGCCTCGGACCTGCCGAGGTCTTAATGTACCCTTTAGCGGGCATTTGCCTCGAACCTGCGAGGTCTTTTGTCTCGGACCTGCCGAGGTCTTAATGTACCCTTTAACGGGCATTTGCCTCGAACCTGCGAGGTCTTTTGCCTCGGATTTGCCGAGGTCTTATATGAGCCTTCCATAGTGCTCAGAATTTGCTTGGACACTTAACTTTGGAAAGATGCCTCAGAAAAAACTTGTATTCTTATACAAGGTGATTACAATTTATATCATTGGTGCAGAAGTCTGAGATGAGAAGTGTTCCAAGTTCGTGGAAGAGTTCGTCCCTCTAAAGTCTGCAACTTGTAAGCTCCTGTTGGGAATACTTCAACAATGCGGTAAGGACCTTCCCATTTATGATTAAAGGTTCCTGCCGAGACAGCATGACTGACTTCGTTGTCGCGCATCACCAGATCTCCCACTCGAAAGGATCTCGGACGTACCCGAGAATTGTAATGCTGGGAAATCAAGTTCTTATACTGAGCCATGCGGATACGTGCTTGGTCTCTTTTCTGCTCGAGTTCATCCAAGTTCAGTCGTAGTTCTTGGTTATTATCAGAAGCTGAGTAATAATCCACTCGAGTTGAAGTAGAACCAATCTTTGCGGGGATAATGGCCTCGGTGCCATACACCAGTGAGAAAGGAGTTTCTTTTGTTGAAGTTGAGGGATTTGTCCGGTAAGCCCATAGTATGCTGGGTAATTCTTCGACCCAACTTGTGCCAGCTTTGTTTAGGCGCTTTTTCAAACCATCCTTGATGATCCTGTTGGCAAGCTCTGCCTGGCCGTTTGACTGAGGATGAGCTACTGAGGTGAAGCGTTGCTTGATATGTAAATCAAGACACCAACTCTTCACCGGATCCTCAGCAAACTGTCTGCCGTTGTCCGAGATCAAGATCTGGGGTAGGCCAAATCGACAAATAATGTTTTTCCAAAGAAACTTTTTGACTTGGGCCCCAGTTATGGTGACCAGTGGCTCGGCCTCTATCCATTTAGTGAAGTAGTCAATCGCTACCAGCAAGAATCTGACCGAGCCGGGAGCTCGGGGTAGAGGCCCCACTAAGTCCATACCCCATTACACAAACGGCCAAGGACTGGAAATACTGGTCATTTCATGACTCGGCAAATGAGAAGTTGGAGCATGAGCTTGACATGATGGGCACTTTTTGACCAACTCTTCTGCATCTTTACGAATTGTGGGCCAATAATATCCAGCCAAATAGCACTTACGGGCCAGTGAGCGTGCTCCAGAATGACTTCCACATATGCCCAAGTGTATCTCACGGAGAATATAATCTTCTTCGTCCTCAGGTACGCACCGTAGCCACGGCTGAGAGAAAGAATTTCTGTACAAGTGATCATTAAAGAGTGCGTACCTGGAAGCTTTCAGGCGGAGACACCGAGCTTGTGACTTGTCCTCGGGCAGGGTCTGGTGTTGTAGATAGGTAACTATCTCGTCCATCCAGGTATATTATGATAGTCTTGCTGCAAGACCTCATTTCCATCAAAGACACGATGCTTTACCAACTCTACAACAATTTTCTTCCCAATTGTGGCCGAGGTAGATGAGGCTAACCGAGATAGTGCGTCGGCTCGTTTATTGGCCGACCTGAGGATGTGCTCTATCATAAAGCGTTCAAACATTCCTTTCAAATGCTGAACCTTAGCCAAATACCGCTTCATGTTGTCCTCTTTGGCTTCATAGTCTCCATTAATCTGAGAAACTATGAGTTGTGAGTCACTTCGGGCGGTTATTTGTTGTGCCCCTAGTTTACGAGCTAAACTTAACCCAGCTATCAAAGCTTCATACTCGGCCTCATTATTAGTAGCCTCAAAGTCAAAGCGCAAGGCGTACTCCATCTCTTCCTCGTTTGGATTAATTATTAGGAGTCCGGCTCCACTTCCGTCCTTCGAAGAAGACCCGTCTACATATAAGATCCAACCTTGCGTTGGAGGAGGATCTTCTTCCACAGAAATCCCTTCAGCCAGAAAGTCAGCCAAAGCTTGAGCTTTAATAGAAGTGCGTGACTTATAGTTGATGTCATACTCAGCAAGCTCCATTGCCCACTTAGCAGCTCGGCCTGAAGTGTCTGGCCGAGATAAAATCTGCTTCAATGGCTGATCCGTCACCACAATTATGGGATGAGCTTGAAGATAAGGTCGGAACTTTCTTTCCGCCACTGCCAATGCTAAGATGATTTTTTTTTCAACATTAGGATATCGCACCTCAGCTCCATGCAAAATCTTGCTAGCGAAGTAAATGGGTTTCTGAACTGTATCCTGCTCTCTGAGCAGAACTGCGCTCACTGCCTCATGGCAGGTTGACAAATATATGTACAAGGTCTCCCCAGGTAGAGGAGATGTCAGCATAGACACCTCGGTCAGATGTGCTTTCAGGTCATCAAAAGCTTTCTGACATTGGTCATCCCAAAGAAAGGCAGTTCGTTTCTTCAAGATTTGAAAGAAGGATAATGATCTCTCAGCTGACTTAGAAAGAAATCTGCTCAAGGCAGCAATTCGTCCCGTCAACCTCTGAACCTCTTTGATGTTCCGAGGTGGGTGCATGCTTTCTAAGGCTTCAATCTTGGCTGGATTGGCCTGTACCCCTTCCTTGGAAACCATATATCCAGGAAACTTTCCCGTACGTATACCAAATGTACACTTTTTTGGGTTCAGCCTCATACGGGATTCCCTTAAGATGCCAAACACTTCTTAGAGGTTTGGGATATACTGGTCAAGAGTCCTGCTCTTAATCAACATATCATCAATATAAACTTCCATAATTCGGCCAATTGGATCTCGGAATAGTGAATTGACCAAACGCTGATAAGTGGCCCCTGCATTTTTTAAACCGAAGGGCATGCTGACATAACAATAAGTGCCCAACTCTGTAATGAAAGAAGTCTTCTCCTGATCTTCCTTTGCCATCATGATCTGATGATAGCCTTTAAAAGCATCAAGGAAATCAAAGACCTCGTACCCTAGGGTGGAATCCACCAATCTGCCAATCTTTGGCAAGGGGGTAACAGTCTTTTGGGCACGCCTTGTTCAGGTCGGCGTAGTCTACACACATTCTCCAAGTCTTGTCGGGTTTAGGGACCACAACAGGATTGGCCAACCAACTCGGATACAAGACCTCTTCAATGAACTTTGCCACAAGGAGTTTCTCGACCTCTCCTGCTATCACTTTGTTCCTCTCTGGGGCAAAGTTTCTCTTCTTCTGCTTAATAGGCCCGACCTGAGGATCCACATTAAGCCGATGTTCCGCTAGGGAAGTCGGGATTCCAGGCATATCTTCTGCCGTCCAAGCAAAAATTTCTGCGAATTCCATTAGCAGATTCTGAAGCCGAGCCAAAGTCTCAGCTGGCATCCAGGTCCCAACTTTAATAGTGTTCTCGGGTCGACCTGGATCCAGGACGAATTCCTGAACCGCGTTATCTGTTTGTAAACGCTCATCAGTTAGGGGAATAAGATCATCCAGAACAACCTGCAGGACGACCCCACTTCCTTGTGTAGCCACTGCATAACAATTTTGGGCTATAGGAATATCCCCTTGCAGGGTAACTACTCCACCTGGGGTAGGAAACTTCATGATGACATGCAAGGGGGATATTACGGCCTCCAGAGCTACCAGCGCTGGTCGGCCTAAGAGTATATTATAAGCCGACCTCTCTTTTACCACCACGAAATCCATCCATAAACAACGGTAAGCCGGGGGTTTGCCAAAGCTGACACTAAGTGTGATCAGGCCAGCTGGCCGAATAGGCATACTAGTGAATCCAAATAATGGAGAAGCTACTGGAGTCATTTGGGAGTCTGCCAAACCCAAGTGTTTATATACATGATAGTACATAATATTCACAGCACTCCTAGTATCTACATAAACTCGTCGTACTTCTACGATTCTATCTGGTGCCATATGTATACACAGTCCAATTACTAGACCCGTGTTGTTAGAGTCTATTGGAATAAAATCTTCTGGTCCGTAGACCAATTCCCGGGCTAACCTTCGCTTTTTTGAGGGAGGTCCAGATGACGTTCCTGACGTACTGGGATCCCCCTGATTTTGCGGAGGTGGCCCTCCAGAGATGGTGTAGATTATTGAATTAATTTGAGGCTGCACTGCAGCCTCTTGTCGGTCTCTGTCCCCGTCATCATCCGACCTGGGATGTGCTGGTGGGGTCTCAGGTCGGCATTTATCCTTTTGAGGATTCTTTCGAAAACTCAGACGATTATGGAGTCGTGAGCGTGGGTCATAGAACTGCTTTAAATGCCCCAACTCAATCAGTTTCCGAATTGCTTGGGCCAGTTGCCGACAATCTTCAGTATCATGGCCGACATCACGGTGGTATCGGCAATACAGTTTCGGATCCCTTTTGTCTCTGGGACCTGCCAGAGGCTTCGGTTCCGTTCTTAAGCCATCTCTTTCCATGACAGCTAAAATTCTATCTTTTGAGGCCAGAAGGGGCAGATATTCTCTACCTCGTTTACCTCGGCTCCCAAGGCGATCGAATGCACTACGCCGATCACGCTTGTCCTCATGTCAGTCCGTTTTGGAACTGGGCCGAGGTTCATGCCGAGTACTCTGCTCGGCCTCTTTCTTTAGGCGGTTTGCCTCTTCTCCGCAGGCAAACTGATGCGCCTTTTCCAGACATTCTCTCAACGTGGTGGGTCCCTCTTCTGCAAGCTGAGAGAAGAGACGACCTGTCCTGAGACCATTGATAAACGCAGCGGCCTTCACTCTGAGAAGCGCTGCATATATTTCAGAACAGACTCTTCAGAACCTTGCTTCAAAGTCATAAGGTGTGAAGAGTTCTTTATGAACGGCGCACTTGATACGAACTGGGATTTAAACTTCTGCGCCAACTGTCTACAGGAGTCCACCGACTGAGGTGGGAGCTCCTGGAACCACCTTCTTGCCTTTCCCCGCAGATACATAGGGAAGGTCTTGCAACGTAGCGGATCTGGAATATTCTTTAGGCTCATGGCCGTCTGAAACTGGAAAAGATGATCAGTTGGATCAGACGTCCCGTCGTAGGTATCCATCTTTGGCACCTTAAAGTTATCAGGTGCCAAATACTCCGCGATGTCCCAAGAAAATGGGCTTTCTTGGATCACCCTCATATATTCAGGTCTGGGCTCTTCAAGTCGGCCCCTCGGCCTGCGAGGGTCAGCCTCCTGTCAAACACACTTGAAAGATCGGGACCTTACACCCAGGCGCTGCCTGGATATAGGCACCGACTCCACTGTAGGGGCTCTGTCGCCACTACGTCTTGCATCTGCCATAAAATCCTGTGGGTGATGAGAAGATTGTCGTTGGGTCTTCTCTTTTGGGTAAAAGGAGGTAGAGTCTTCCTCCAAGTATTCCATCTCTGGGCGCTTCCCTTTGAGCCGCTCCACCACGGCCTCAAACACGTTCAAATTCTCGGCCACATACTTCATGGCCTTCTCTTTCTCATCCGCGGTTACCACCGGGACCTTCTTCGCTTCTGGCTCTGGCCTCCTGTCCAGGATGAGCAGAGCGGGTGTCTTTTCGACGGTGTAGATTTGAGGACTCTCCTAGTCCTTCATGGACTTCTTTTCCCATTTGAGCTGACCTAAAAAGCTTTAAATAGTGCGATTAGAAAGACTTAAATGACGGAGGTTTCGGGACCCTCCTTCTAGCGCCAATATGATGATGTCGGATTATATCACCAAGTATTTGTTTGATGTGGTGCCGTTAGAACTCCGTCAGTTGTCCTTAATCAGCGAGCTGCTGACCTGCACAAAGAAAAAGGGTCAAGGGACCCGGGATCTATGGCCCCGGGTAATACCCTCCGACGCTCAAGTCAGCCAAGGCCATTTTTAGGAGAGGTTTATATATGTTGAAGGTTTTGTAAATTGAGGTTTTCTGGTAAACCTGCGTTTTCACTGTGGAGAAGATGAGTTACTGGTCTGTCGTTTTTTAGTGCTTGTTCTCCTTCCCCCTCACTCTCCTGCTGCTCGGCCTTTTTATATGGCGGCTTGGGCCAATGCATGGGCAGAGCTCGGATATCGTGACAGGCAAGGAGGTCATTTGGATGACTCTTGCTCTTGCGTGCTCGCCACGTGGCTCGGTACTGGGCTGAGTAAGCTAGCTTGGGACACCTGGCTGGGAGTTTCACCTGGTAGAATTACCCAGGTTAACTCCTAGAACCGAGATGAAATCCTCTAGTAACACTCAGAAGTGCCCGAGATGGCTGATGATGTGGGGTCAGCTTGCCGAGATGGAAGTGGCCGACTTCGAAGAGCATTGGTGGGCCTTTCATGATGCTCGTAGCTGACGCCAATAAAGGTGGTCCGAGATCAGTGGGTAGATCAGATCCGAGGCCGAGTTCAACTCTTTGGCCAAGATGGAACTGCGGGCCGAGGTGAGGCCTTGAGGCCGAGATGAAACCCTTAGGCCTAAATGAGGCCTTTAAAACCGAGGTGAAATCCTTAGGCCCCTGGGGGTACTGAGACCGTGTGGCCGAGATGGCCTAGAGGTCCTGTGGGCGAGATGGCAGTGGGGGCCTGTGGCCGAGATGGACTGTTTGTCCGCATGTGACCTGGTCAACCTCCGGGCCGACCCGCCATACTTAACCATTTTTACGCCTTACTTCAGTGTTGACTGTTATTGACTAACGTGAGGTATTTTTTGGGCTCATCATATGTTAACCAAACGCTTCTGCTCCCTTTCATCAGTAAGCTGAATCAGGTAAATTAAGCATTTGTCACCCAAAAAAAAAAGGAAAAAGAATAAGGTATCCCCATCCCCCCCGCCCCTCTCCTGATTGAAATTGAACTAAAGGAAAGCAGATATTAAAGAGAGAAACAAAAGAAGCAAAAGTAAAAGGCCAAAAGCTCCTATATTTTTTTTACCATTTAATTATTTTAGATGGATGTTTTGAAGTGTTCATTTGTAGTTTTGAATGAAAAAAAAACTTTGTACAAATTTCATATGTTATGCTATAACTTATTTATGATTTCTACAATGTCGAAGACTTACTTATTAAATCATACAAGGTAAAAATAAAAATTAACTATCCACTTCAGATATGAACAATAATTTAAATTGTAGTTAAGAATAACCATTAATCGCGTTAGTACTTATTTAATTAACATAACATGCACAAGTGAAGAAAAATGTTACATCAAATGGTGGCGGTGGTTGTGTTTAAAATAGGAAAACATCTTCCTAGTTTATATATGTTTTATTGGCTAAAGGGTTATTTACTTGTGAACCATTTATTGTTGTGTATGAGGATAAATAAACCATATACCTAACCATTTTAAAGTACAACAACAATAACAATACCCCGTAATATTCTAACAAAAGCAAAATTATCGTTATGATTTGGGGAGGGTGAGAGGCAGTCAAATAATACTTCATCCCAAGAGATACAGAGTTTGCTTCCAGTGAGACCCCCAATTTTATATGTACCTACATAGATGACACAGTAACAGGAATATGTGTGCTAGTGTGCCAGTGGATGAATTTAGTAAACACAAATAGAAAGTTTCTAATATTAAACTAGCCATAACCATGTATATGCACAAATAATGAAAGACAAAAACAAAAACAAAAAAGTGCGAAGTCAACCTAAATATAGATAGTATCTAAGCTCCTAAATATAATCTAACATGCCCATATACTCAATGCACCAAACCGATGCCTGTGCAGACAAATGTGTGTTTATGGGCTATGCCACGTCTCAAAAAGGCTATAGGTGTTATAATCTTTGCACTCGTCGCATCCATATTACCATGGATTGCACATTTCTCGAACACGAGTATTTCAAAATAGGCCCTTCTTGGCCTCATGGGGAGACATACGGTGAGACATACGACTGGCTCCATAACCATAGTCATTCAGAGGAAGTTCCAACACGACAAGAAGGTGGTGTCGACGGAGCCTTACCTGGCGGAGATATAGCTCTCTCTTCTGAACAAACCAATGACTCCCCTCCGACGAATAGTCTGCATAATCAGGTATCACCCTCACCCACTCTGTCCTCACTTGTGTCCTCCTCTGAGTTGAGTATAGTTCCCTTGCCTACTGTTCATAATGACCCCCCAGTCCATGTCCTGTTATATGTGAAACTGTTTAGGATAATGATGACATGTCAGCAGGACAGGCAGAGTGCTTCCACCTCAACAAAATAGAGGAAGACCTCCAGTACAGTACTCACTAAGTAAAATGTCTAAAAGAACACTATATCCAGTCAAGGGTGTGAAAGGGTTTCTGTCTTTGGTATGTGACACTATAATTCCCAGGACAGTTTAGGAAGCAATGAGTCAACCTGAATGGCGTACGACAACGAGGAAGAGATGAGTGTGTTACACAAAAAATGACACCTGGGACAAGGTTCCTTTACCAAGTGGGAAGCACCCGGTCAGTTGCCGTTGGGTATATACGATCAAGTACGAAGCTCATGGGAGTACCGAGAGGTATAAGGCAAGGTTGATTGTAAGGGAATATACCTAAACATGGCGGCATTGATTATTCAGAGACTTTTTCACCAGTGCCAAAGCTTGACACGATCAGGGTTCTTTTTTCAGTGACAGCCACTAAGTCTTGGCCTCTTTATCAGTATGATGTGAATAATGCTTTTCTTCATGGAGAACTAAAAGAGGAGGTGTATATGAGTGTGCCCCCTTGGTTTGCAGATGATTTTACAGAAAATGAGGTATGCGGTTGAGTCGCTCTTTGTATGGACTCAAACAGTCATCCAGGACATGGTTTGGGAGGTTTACTACTTTCATGAAGAAACAAATTATAAACAGAGGAATGCTGACCATACACTATTTATCAAGAGGAAGGGGTCCCAAGTGACTTGCCTTATAATTTATGTAGACGATATGATTATTACAGGAGAGGACACGGAGGAGATGACAGTACTAAAACATCAACTGTTCTTGGAATTTGAAATGAAGAATCTAGGAGATTTGAGATATTTATTGGGAATAGAGATGGAACATTCTGAACAAGGACCTTTATTTCTCAACATAAGTATGTTCTGCATCTGATTGCTGAGGTAGTTATGTTAGACTACAAACCTGCTGGAGCCTTGATGTTGCTAAACCAGAAGTTAGAATTCGAAGAAGGAAGGCCTAATATAGACCAAGGGAGGTACCAACGGTTAGTCGGGAATTTGATTTACTTAGCATTTACTCGCCCTGGTATTTCATTTGCAGTTGGACTATAAGTCAGTTCATGCATCGGCCTCAGGACCATTATATGGAAGTTGTAATGAGAATCGTCCGATACTTAAAAGGAACAGTTGGATGTAGTATCTAATTTAGAAATCACGGTCATTTGGATATCAATGTGTATACAAATGCTAGTTGGGCATGTAATTTAGTGGATCGACTGTACAACTCATGGTACTTTGCCCTAGTTGGAGGAAACATGGTCACATAGAGGAGTAAAAAGCAGAAAGTAGTAGCCCTATCTAGCGCTGAAGCAGAGTTTCGAGGGATTGCTAAGGGGGTTATGGAAATCTTTTGGCTAAAGAAATTAATGGGTGATCTTGGCCTTCAAGTTTCACTCCCGACCAAGCTAATGTGTGATAATAAGGCATCGATTAATATTTTTGAGAATCCAGTATAGCATGATCGGACTAAACACATTGAGGTTGATCGCCATTTTATTAAGGAGAAGATTGAGGACAAGGTTGTTGAGTTGCCACTTTTGCCATCAGAAGATCAATTAGCAGATATCTTAACCAAAGGTGTAGCTGTAAAGGCATTTGATGAGACATTGATCAAGTTGGGTGTTAGGAAAGTAAATCACTCCTTAAACAGAATTATTCAGTATATATCAATCAATTATTTTGTGTATCATTAGATATCCATGATTATAAGAATCAGTTTTTAATACTTGCCATATATGAGATGTACCCGGGTGTATAAGAGGAGAGAAAGATGTACATATTTTCAGTGTGTTCTACCATATCTCTACCATAACATTACTTACCAGTTAAGTTTAATATTTTGAATCAATAAGGTAAATACACATGGATCGTTTTTGCCACCAATACACGTAGGCTTGTTCGGTGGGTAGAGGTGGTGGAGGAACCTCAATAATATGGACGCTCCTACCTTCCCTCCCCCCCAACTCCCCCCCCCCCCACTTCCTTCCTTATTAAGGTAGGAATAATTATCTCCATTGAATTTGTTCTCTATCGTCAACATTGCAGAGTTGGTTGTACACCAAGACTCTGCCATAGCAAATTTGCTAGATGAAGAGTGAAATCTTCTTGTTTGCAAAACATCTCTATATTTCTTTTTTTTTTTAACCTTTATCCCATTTGATCTTTTACTTTTTCTTAACATTTATTCCATATGAATAGAAACAAACAGAAGAATTTCCTACGACATGGATGTCGCGGGTCCAAAAAAATGGAGATGACTTTTGTACATTTTACTTATTCAAATTGTTTAATATAGCAAAAAGGAAAATTATTAGTCGGGTAACCACATTGGACTAAGAAAAACACTATCACAGATAAGGCCAACGAAGTTGAAATTGACTATCTCTTGCATTTTTAAATCGGGATTAAATTGACTATCTCTTGCATTTTTAAATCAGGATCCATTGAGAAGGCTTTGGATTATTCTCAATAATATTGCTTTCTGGCATTGCCAATGTATATGTTGCCATCCGTCTTCTTTGACCCTATGCGATTATATTTCTTCACAGTGATAATTGAGAATCTACGTAATTATGAGCTTTTTGGAGGAGGGTTATGGACGTGGTTCAGCCAGTTTTATGGTCAAATTCGTTTCAAATTTTATCTCAATTAGGTTAATATAATAAATTACTATTAAAAATAATATAATCTATTTAATATTTCTTGGTGTAAACATTTAATGGGCTCTTTAATCTAACATAATAAGTTTTTAAAATGGTGTAATTATTTTTTCGTGAATGGTTGTTTCTTTCTTTATGAATAATATAAAGTAACAAAATGAATTAAAACTTTGCCCACAAATATGTGATGATTTATATCATTGTTTAGATATGACTACTAAAATATTTATTGAGGTCCGTCTTCCAAACACAATGTGGCTAACATTTTATGCGTCTAACACCACATGGACGCCCTATGGTAAATTGAAGGAAAACCTCGTACCGAACAAATATATGGAGAATCCAAGAAAAGTAAATGAAGCCAAGGCAATAAAAGTTATTTGCCGTCCCATCATGCTGAGAAGGAGTGATCCAAGGGGATCTTGAGGCCACTGCTGTTAAAGTGTATATATATATATATATATATATATATATATATATATATATATATATAGATATATATATATATATATATATATAGATATATATATATATACATACATACATACATATATATATAGACACACATATACACACGCGTATATAAAAACTTGTTCCTTTCAATGATACTTTTGTGTATTTTCTTTTTTTCTCAGTGTCATTGCTCTCGGTCCCAAAAATAATCTTTTAATTTAACTTAAACATAATTTAAAGAACTGAAACTATTTCGATTATGATTTCTATTCTACTCTTACTTGATAATTATATCAATGATGTAACAACTAATTGAAAAGATACATAGACACTTTCACTATTAATATATTTCTAATTTTAGGAAATGAACATATTTTTTGGTGCGAAACATAAATGAAAACTAAAACAATATTTTTAAGAAAACTAAAATACTAGTTAATTTTCTTTGGGGCGGACGTATCGATTTAATGGAGTCCAGTATATACAAGTAGTTTTCGTTTTAATGATAAAATGCTCATATTTGTTTGTAACAAGAAAATAAGAAATGAAAGGAAAATAAAGTGCAAGTTAGTCTAGAACACCGGTTGTATAAATACCATGGAAACCCTTGCCTTCTTCCACATCTAAATATCTCCTACCTCTCTTCTCCTACTCTACACTTTGCCGCAACAAGAGACCAGGGGAAAGCTACATTTGTCAAAATCCGTATCAAATCAAAAACTAACGATCAATTTCATTAAAGTGTAATGATCAAGGAACAATTGCAGAAAAGAAACTCAAACTATGCGAAAGAATACTATGGCGCCAAAATAACGAACTCAACTTTTGAAGAAGAAAAAGGAAAAATTCAGAGATCTTTATTTTGCTTAATGCTTGAATGTACAAACAATACATGTATTTATACTAATCCAAAGAACTATCTAGAAACCGAAAATGACACGTGAGAAATGAGCTGGCTTGCTGCTGCAGCAATAGCTTCTGCAGCACGACGCCAATGCACGCTGCCGTATGTCACCCGTGCCATCCTCATAAGGTCCTGCGCACCAAGCGTGCCAAGCATGTTACTCGTGCCACACGTGCCAAGACTCAAGTTTCGTCCCCCTAGCCAGACATGCCATCCATGCCATACGTGCCAAGACTCAAGTTTCATGCTGCCATCCGTACCAAGACTGAAGCACCGTGCCAACCACAGACCATGACCAGCCATCAATCAATGCCTTCAGACTAAGCCACAAACTACTTCGTCTTGTGATTTCCTTTACCTTGCAACACTTCACCTGCATCTTTAACACCCCCCTCAATTCTGACTTCTTGTAAATGTTACAGACCCCTAGTGCAGAAGTCAGAAATTGCAATCTTTGTGAACTCAATGCCTTAGTAAATAAATCAGCCACCTGAAACTCAGTTTTGACTGGCATTGGCTTAATTACCCCCTTCCTGAAATTTATCTCTGACTACATGACAATCCACTTCTATATGCTTTGTTCTTTCATGAAAAACTGGATTTTCCACTATATATATGGCACTCTTGTTATCACAAAACAGCTCCACAGGTTCTTTCTGTTCTATTCCTAGGTCCTTCAACAAATACAGCAACCACTGCACCTCACAAGTGGCTGCAGCAAGTGATCTGTACTCAGCCTCTGAAGAAGACCTTGACACTGTAGTTTGCTTTTTAGCTTTCCAGGACACTAAAGCATTACCAAAGAACATACAATATCCTGTAATAGACCTTCTGGTTTCAGTACAACCACCCCAGTCTGAATCTGAATATGCCTTAAGCAACTTTGAACCTGTACTGGGAAACAATAATCCTTGACCAGGATTACTCTTTAGATACCTAAGCAACCTGTGAACAGCCTTCATATGCATTTCTATGGGACAGTCTAAGAACTGACTTAATTGCTGTACAGCATATGAAATGTCAGGCCTTGTAATGGTGAGATACAATAATTTCCCAATAATTCTCCTGTAACAAGATACATCTGAAAATAAAGGTGAATCATTATGTTCCAGTTTTAAGTTTTGCTCCATGGGTGTCAAAGCAGGTTTGGCAGCTAAAAAACCTGTCTCTTCTAACAGTTCCATTGCATATTTCCTTTGACAAATCATAATCCCCCCCTGAGACCTTGCCACCTCAAGCCCCAGAAAATACCTAAGAACACCTAAGTCTTTTATTTGAAACGTGGAATGTAAATGTTCTTTCAGATTCTGAATATGAGACAAGGAATCACTAGCTACAATAATGTCATCAACATAAACGAGCAAAGCTATGAATGAATCTGAAGTTCTTTTAGTAAACAAGGTGTAATCATTTTTGGACTGTTTATAACCTTGAGATAGCAAGTACACAGTAAGCTTCTCATTCCATTGCCTACTGGCTTGTTTAAGCCCGTAAAGAGATTTCTGAAGCTTGCAAACTGCATTAGGGATGGAAGACTGAATTCCTTGAGGCAACTCCATATAAATCTCCTAATATAGATCACCATGAAGAAAGGCATTATTTATATCTAACTGATGCACATGCCAATGATTCACAGATGCCAAAGCCAAAAGGAGACGCACAGAAGTCATTTTGGCCACAGGTGAGAATGTGTCAACATAATCTATACCTGGTTGCTGGGTGTATCCCTTAGCCACAAGCCTTGCTTTATATCTCTCAATTGAGCCATCAGCCTTGCGTTTAACCTTATAAACCCACTTACAGCCAATGGGCTGCTTACCAGGTGGCAAGGGAACAATGTTCCAGGTACGTGTGGCCTCTAAAGCTGCCAATTCAACCTGCATGGCTTGCTGCCAGGCTGCTGATGTAGCAGCCTGTTGATATGTCACAGGCTCCTGCTCAGTACTGATGCTAAGGATGTAGGATTTGTATTCAGGAGCCAAAGCTTCAAGAGAATGAAATGACTGTATAGGATATGGCACAGAACCAGGTGAGTCTATAGCAGCAGGAGAATGACTGAGATTGCAATAGTAGTCCTGCAAATAGGATGGAGCATGCCTTTGTCTAATGTGTCTGTGATCAGAGTTTGATACTGGAGGCAAGTGAACCTCCAACTGAGTTATGGGTATCTGATCACCTGGAAGGGATACTGAGTCTTTGGAGGATGAAGAAGGACATGAAGCCAATGAAGGCACTGGTGACACTGAGGACGACCCAGTTTCATTTGAATAAAGAGCATCAGGAGTGGGTGGCAATTCAAGCAAAGGATGTACTTGAGGAGGAGATGAACAGGGAGACAGAGGAACATCAGCCACAGCATGAGGAACTGTGACTGACGCTGACGGCAAAGGGGATCCATTAGAGAATGGGAAAGAATTTTCATGAAACAAGACATCTCTAGACACAACAATAGACTTGTCTTCTAGTTTTTGAAGTATATACCCCTTTGTATTCATAGGAAAACCAAGAAAAACACAAGGCAGAGACCTAGGAGCAAACTTGGCCTTATGAGGGGTGTTGTCACAAGCAAAAGCTAAACACCCAAACACTCTAAGATGAGCATACACAGGCTGATTCTGATGCAAAATCTCATAAGGAGTCTTACACTCAAGTACAGGAGATGGCATCAAATTTATTAAATAAGTGGCATGCTGCAAACAGAATCCCCAATAGTCAATGGGTAATGAAGCATGAAACCTAAGTGCTCTAGCCACAACCAGAAGATGCTGATGCTTTCTTTCAACCACCCATTTTGTTGAGGAGTATAGTTACAGGTTGTCTGATGGACTACCCCATGTTGCATATAAAATTAAGTCATTTTAAATTCAATTCCATTATCACTTCTGACAACCTTGATATGAACATTGAACTGGGTAAACACGTAATGAAAGAAGCTCTGCAAAACCTGTCTAACCTCAGATTTTGCTTTAAGCAGATATATCCACGTATACCTTGAACAGTCATCAACTATAGTCAAGAAATACTTCTGATTGTACATTGTAGGGTGTCTATAAGGGCCCCATATATCAACATGAATGACATCAAAAGGAAATTTAGAAGCCCTAACAGATGTGGGAAATGGTGATCTTTCAATTTTGCTAAGGGACAAACCGTACAGACATTACTTTGATCAAAGGAAGGTATTTCTGGATGCAACCTATGTAACTCTTGTATTCTAGTTGATGAGGCATGCCCAAGTCTGGCATGCCACAGATATGAATCAGAATTAAGGCTAGAAGAAGATAAAGCAGAAGGCAAAAGACATATACTGGAGGCTTCATACTGTAAAGGCAGACTGGAGTCATGTATGTAATAAAGCCCATGATGCTTCCTAGCTGAACCAATCATCCTCCTGGACAACTGATCCTGAATTAAACAACCAGAATCATGAAATGAAACAAGCAGATGAGGAGAGTCAGTAAGCTTGCTTAGAGAGACAAGGTTGAAAGAGAACGAAGGAACATATAATACATCCTTCAAGACCAGACCACTGTGCAATATAACCATTCCTTTATGAGTAGATTCAACTGTGACATTGTTAGGAAGCTTAATAGAAACATGATCAATAGGATTATAAGACTGGAACAATGCCAAGGAACATGAAATGTGGTCAGTGGCTCCTGAATCCAAGATCCATACACAATCAGTACCTACAAAACGCTTACCTGTGGACATACCAGTTTGTGCCGTCATAACAGCTCCTTGCATTTCCTTATTTCCATTGCTTCCTGAAACAACATCATCAATATCCAACAATTTCAAAAGTTTAGTAAATTGTTTTTGAGTTAGAGATTGCGAGGATTGTGGAAATAAACCAGACGCAGGCAGTTCAACATCACAGTTTTGAGATTTCTCTTCAACCACTTCAGCCGCGTTGACTTGATTCTTAAAATTGAATCCAGGGAGAAATCCATGCTTTCTATAGCATCTGTCACTAGTATGTCCTATCATACCACAGTGATTACATTGCAAACGTTTATTTCCTTCTTGATAAAATCTTCTATTTCCTCTTCTATATGTCTGCCCTTGCTTCCTGTTAACATATGTATTCGCTACAAAGTTTTCCTGATCATCACAATTCGAAACTAATGCTGTAGGTGCATTATTAAAACCAGTTGACATAGCATTGCCAGTAATTTTCCTCTCAAACTTCAGTGCCATTGCAAAAACAGTTTTAATATCCGGCAGGGGAGTCATCAAAAAAACTTGTGATCTCACCGGATCAAACTCTTCATTCAAACCTTTGACAAATTTTATAACATAATCACTTTCAATGAACTCATTCACTTTCTTAGTTATGTCACACACACACACCGAAGACATTCGCATCTTGGTATGGATCTTAGAGAAGCTAATTCTTCCCATAGCACTTTCAGTTTCGTAAAGTAATCGTTTACGCTAAGATTTTCTTGCTTCACAGCATAAAATTCACATAGCAAATCAGATAATCTGAATGGATCACCACTTCCATATCTCATAGCTAGATCATTCCACACATCTAGAGCATTATCGTACCACATTATACTTTACGCAATTGAAGGAGAGACGCAGTTCATGATCCAGGATTGGATCATGGTGTTTACCTGCCTCCATGCCTGAAATTGAGGATCATTCTGTGTAGGCTTAGGCATAGATCCGTCTATGCAGCAGGTTTTGTTCTTCACTAACAACGCCATTTGAAATGTTCTGCTCCAAGAGTGAAAATTGCGCGGATTGAGTGGAGGTTGAACCAGAACAATTGCCGGACTGTCATTTGGATGCAAGTAGTATGGGCTACTTGCTGCATTCTCATTGTTCAGATGATTACTTCGCGAGCTAGATGAAGCAGCACTTGCATTTGCCATGTATATACTTCAGTTAGAGTGATTCGCAAGAAGAGTGATGTGATGTAGAGTTTGATCAAGAACACTCGATGAATTAGTAATGAATTGTCATGGCTCTGATACCATGTCAAAATCCGTATCAAATCAAAAACTAACGATCAATTTCATTAAAGTGTAATGATTAAGGAACAATTGCAGAAAAGAAACTCAAACTATGCGAAAGAATACTATGGCGCCAAAATAACGAACTCAACTTTTGAAGAAGAAAAAGGAAAAATTCAGAGATCTTTATTTTGCTTAATGCTTGAATGTACAAACAATACATGTATTTATACTAATCCAAAGAACTATCTAGAAACCGAAAATGACACGTGAGAAATGAGCTGGCTTGCTGCTGCAGCAATAGCTTCTGCAGCACGACGCCAATGCACGCTGCCGTATGTCACCCGTGCCATCCTCATAAGGTCCTGCGCACCAAGCGTGCCAAGCATGTTACTCGTGCCACACGTGCCAAGACTCAAGTTTCGTCCCCCTAGCCAGACATGCCATCCATGCCATACGTGCCAAGACTCAAGTTTCATGCTGCCATCCGTACCAAGACTGAAGCACCGTGCCAACCACAGACCATGACCAGCCATCAACCAATGCCTTCAGACTAAGCCACAAACTACTTCGTCTTGTGATTTCCTTTACCTTGCAACACTTCACCTGCATCTTTAACAACATTCAGTCTTGTGATGTCAATCTTCTTTATAGCGTTCTTATGCTACTTTGGCATTTCCTCTGCAGCTTATGAGGACGATGCGAACGTTGGAGATGGGCTGAAGACAGTGCAAGGATATCGCCTCACTTCTCTAGAAGGAGTATACAGTTTGGCTATAGGTCCCAATAGGAGATTGGTGCATCATCATCATAACCACCACCACCGCTGTTGTTGCCCGGATATTGGTTGCGCTTGCGACTGCACCCCCTGGAAAGACTGCTGCTACTGCGGCTGAATAATCTCCAACATATTGATATATCATGCCCAAAGGATGTTTGTCGAAAGTTATAAAAAGTCGGAAGCTCACCTGTTGTGTGGATCCACCCTCGTGCTGTTTACTTTGGTTTGATCTTTTGTGATTTTGTTTTCTGTCTGAGTGTTATTGTTTCTCTGTATTTTGTTTCCTGATGTGTGTCTACTTGGTTTTTGGTTCAGGGTGCTTGTGCTTCTACTTTAATAAAATTCCTCTTCCTCTTTTATTCCTTCTGTCTAATTGATCAATTGATCCGAACTCTGATCTTTCTTTCATGCCGTCTAATTCTACTTTTAATAGGGCTTAAACTGCAAGCCTTGAGCTGGAGTTCCTTTGAGGTACCTGCAAATCCTTAATACAGCTTGCATATTTTCATTAGTAGAGTTGGGCATATGCTGACTTACAATTCTAATAGCAAAACTAATGTCAGACCTAGTATAGAATACATAAATTAGCCTACCAACAAGCCTCTGATATTGAACCTTATTTACAGGGGTCATATCCCATTGATTCCTAGGCTTATAACCCGGTTCCACAGGAGAAGTAGCAGGTTTAAAACCTAGCAATCCAATTTCAATTAAGAGATCTAATACATATTTTCTTTGACTGATACATATACCAGATTCACCTTCTAGCCATTTCCATACCAAGAAGTATTTAATTCTACCTAAATCATTCATTTCAAATTGATAAGCAAGAAAATTTTAACATGGCAGATACCCTGTATATCATTGCCAGTAATAATAATATCATCAACGTATATTATAAGGATAATAACTGAATCAGACTTAATATATCTAACAAACATAGTATGATCACTGTGACATTGTTTAAAGTTGTATTTCATATTAGTGTCAGAAAACTTAGTAAACCAGGCTCTAGTAGACTATTTGAGACCATACAATGATTTGTCTAATTTACATACTATATCTGACTGGCCTAGAGTATAACCTGGAGGAATATCCATGTATATAGTCTCTTGAAGATCACCATTGAAAAATGCATTTTGACATCTAATTGATACAGTTTCCATCCCGGATTGACAGCTATAGAAAACAGTATTCTTATTGTGCTCATTTTAGCAACAGGAGCAAAGATTTCTAAGTAATCAATGCCATAAGATTGAGTATAGATTTTTGCCACTAATCTTGCCTTGTGCCTATTGATAGAACAACATGAGTTATATTTTATTGTAAAGATCCATCTGCAGTTAACAGGTTTTATGTCTGGTATTCTTGGAACTAGTTCCCCGGTTCTGTTTTGAATTAGTTCTATCATCTCATCATTAATAGCCTTTTCCAGGGAGGTAGAGACAAAGCTTCTTTTATATTCTTTGGTATATGATTCTTGTCAACTGCACATGTGAAATCTTTAAACATAGGAGATAACTTATTATAGCGCCCCGAACCCGGACCTTGTCCGAATACGGTGCATCCGCCGTACTTTACTAAGAAGAGTACAAAGCGTCATGCATAACATGCGAAAATCTATAACTTAAGCCATGTACTCCCATGCTAACGTTTAACATGGTAGTAAAATTTAGGCAGAATTAAAACTTTTAAATAAACATGCATAAGAAAATACTAAGTCCCCAAAACATTAGTGCATCAAACAAGAAAACCAAGATTAAGAAAGTCCCAACATAATTCATAATACAATCATCATAGCAGCACAAAAGTCCTTAAGCGCGATCTTCTCCTGACACCTCGACTATGGGTACGGCACTTTCGGTTCATCCTCGATCCATTCAACATTAGCATTCACTGGCTCTGGGGGAAAAATAAAGGTGTGAGTGATAAAAATCACCCAGCAAGCATACAATAAACTACCATGAAGTAAATAAAGAATCATAACATGAATGTAAAACCCCAAGAACCACAAAGGTTAATCCATACCTGATCTTTAATCCTGGATTTGCTTGACGATTTAGCCTATTCATAATTTTAAGTAATACCATACCAATAATATCATATTACCTACTAACTGAAACATACATCACGCCATAATGCCCATGAATTATGTAAGATGCAATGCATGATATCATGTCATGTTAAAAACATCATTTTGGTCCCATAAAAATAACGTGTCAGAAAAATAGAGTATCAGATCAATTAACCCTGGATCTGAATGGGTCCAGAACATGTCATCAGACCAATTAACCCCGGATCTGGGACGGGTCCAGAACATAATATCAGGCCGATTAACCCTGGGCCTGGATTGGGTCCAGAACATATCATCGGACCAATTGACCCCAGGTCCGGAACGGGTCCAGAACTTATCATGTCATCAGACCTATTAACCCCGGGTCTGGATGTAGGATCTGCAAGGCAATACTAGAAGGGGAGGTTGAATAGTGGGTGCGGAATATGTGGTTGTTCAAATAGTTTTAAACCAAAAACCCAACTTTTGAAAACAGTTTTTGTTTTCAGGACTAGTTTTAAAACTTTTTTAAAACTAGGTTGTAGGTCTTCAAAAATTCTGAAATTTGGAAAAAACTTAGCCTCAGATGTTCTAAGTATCTCCTAAAAATTTCAGATCAAAATTCAACCTATAACCCCTTGAAAACTCGTTGGTGTTCAGATTGCGCAAATCTACCAGAACCGGTAGTCTGATTTGAAAATTTTATTCCTATTTTTTCTTAACTCCAAATGCTCTGAAAATTTAATGAATAACCCCTTATTAGTTTTATTTAAATTAGTTGAAACAGTTTTGAAAAATTCTTTTGGGAAGTTAGTCAAATACGATCAAAGTCTCAACTTTTGCAAGCCTGAAAATCAGACTGCACTAGTCTCAGAACTTTGGATGTTTGGATGACTTATACTTGTCCAAAAGGGTTGAAAATTACGCCAAAAGAACCTTAAAACGTGTGGCTATAACTTTGGAAAGTTTTGTTATTTTTGAAATTCGTTTACTATTTATACCAACGTGATCAAAAACGATAAACAGTGTTGAAACTGAAAGTAAGTGCTGAAAGTAAATAACACCAGGAATTTTATACTGGTTCGGTTATAAACAACCTACTCCAGTCTTCGAGGACACCTTCCTCGGTTAGCACTAATCACAAAACACAAAATAATACCTTATCACATGGTTAATGGAGTTACACACCAACTCCAACCCTTTACAAACCTTGTATGTGAATACAATGATCACGAACACCGCCACCTTACAAGTGCAAGATTGATCACACCTTGATCAATTTTTTACAATGATAAAGAGTATAGGATGGTATGTAAGAAGCCTATTCAAGATGTATGAATATGAATACAATAGGCTTTAAGAGAGAAGAAAGAAAGAAAGGTAGAAGGAAGAAGGTATAAAACGTTTTTGATCTTGAATCTGCAACTCTTGTTCTTGTCTTTTGTTTGCTCTCTTCTTTCCTTTTTATCACACTATGGCCGCCGCCCCTTAGCCTTGTCTTCCTCTTGAAAATTATCATCTAAGTCCTTGGAAGAGTGTATTGCCTCATTGTGACATGTCTTTGCTTACTTGGCACCTCCTCATTGGATGATCATTAAGCTCTTGCTTACTTGACACTCATTGATTGGATGGATTTTGTCATCACTTGATGACTAGATAAATCTGAAATTAAACCTCAAAAAGCATGTGCCAATTAACCATTAAACCATTTCCATAAAGCATATAAGCATCCCACATAATTAGCTAGGCAAATAACTCCAATATGCTATCTAGAATTCGGCCATTAAGCTCTTGTACATGCTGAAATTTCAGCATGTGTAACATTTGCATTTCATTCAAAATATTGCCAAGTTTACTTTGATTTAATCCAAGAAATCAATCAACATTTAGTGCAAGACATTCTTAGCATTTTTGGAATAAAATTTGATCACCAATAAGGCCTAGAAATCGGCCAACATACATTCCACACATGCTGAAATTTTCAGCATGTGTGATATTCAAAGATATCAATATTTTAATTCCATAAAATATTCAAAATATTTCCATGCTATCTACCAATTAATTCACTTAATTCAAGAAGTAAAATATGTCTCATAAGGATGATAAAATCGGCCAGCCTATTGCTCACATGCTGAAATTTTCACCATGTGTCACAATTGTGACAAGATTTGAAATGTTACCTTTTGTAGTTCCTTTCTTTAAGTCACCAACATTGCATGCTTCATTCTTGGCAAATCAAGATGCCAAAAAAGCTCCACATATGCTCCAACATGGCTAGAATAGGCGTGTGACATGAAGATACATGTGCTGAATTTTTATTTTTGCAAACTTTGTAAAATAGTACACATTTAATTATACACACATGGCATATTCCAATCAGCCCTTAATTGATTTTTCTAGAACACTTTAGAATGTATGAAGTATGTAAAAAGTGTCTAGATACATGTTATATGCCATGCCAAAAATGTTCCATGTGTCATGTACGTAGAAAACTGAATTTTCGATGTTTATCGATTACCCGATTTTTTTCTAATTAAATTCCAATTTTTTGCACATGTTATATATATATTATGTTACACATAATATACATAAATTAAACTATAATGTTCAGCTCATAAGGCTGACTAAAGTGGCGCCTAAACCATACGACAAAATTGAAATTGGAATCTCCACAATTTGGCCTTAATGTGGGGTGATTTGTGTGTGCCAACATGGAATGATTTTATGGCTGCACATACCATGTAAGCCAAGAAATTTGCGGCCATTTTTGAAGTGTAGGGGCTGGCCATCTATTTATGGCAAGTACGTGATACGTTGACAAAGTTTCAGTAATCGCCCGATACGACAATTTTCGGTTTAGAACCTTTTAACGTGTCGTAATAAATTTTTCATCACCATGACTTATATCATATGATATAAGACCTGAATATACTCATAAATATGAGTTAAGTATAATGGTGTGACGTTAACGTACGTACGTAAAATATATAACGTTTCGGTAGTACGTTAGAATAAATGTGTATGTGCCTTTTTCAAAAAAATCTGAATATATATATATGTATGTATGTATGTATGTATGTATATATTGGCATGTGATATGTGTGGAGAGGAGAGGGAAAACTTTCCTTTCTTCAACTTGTTACCTTTATGCCTTTTTCAAATATTGCTTCCTTTAATGAACTACTTAGTTTAATTAACTAAGTACTTCACTTAATGAACTAGTTTAGTTCATTAATGATGGCACCTGAAAATAGTTCAAACACAACAAATGCTTGCCATTTGATGTAAGCTTTAATACTTCATGGCTCGTTAGTACGACAACAATATATATGAACTATATAAGGCAAGTTTTATGCAAAACGTGTCGTGTCATAAAATATGTATGCATTTCTTTAATACACATTATTTAAATCATGCATTTTGAAATCACTTAAACATCTTTTTCTCTACACTGGAGTCGGGTTATTCGCATGCTTAGCCGGCAAGGGAATCATAAAGCTTTCTTTAACACATGGGACCGTAAATAACTTATATGCATAACAAAAATCTTGCTTGCTTGAAAAGACTTGCTTGCATATGGAAAATTCATAAAAATCAGATTCATTGTGATAACGATAAAAACAAAGAAAAAAAAGGATTTATTAATTAATTAAATTTAAAACCTAAATTAACTACCCATTACCCAAATCCCTCCCCACTATCCCATAACTTCCTCTCCCACTCTCCAAATCTCTCCCCTACCTAATTAAATCCCCCCAATCCTCATTCTTGCAGCCAAACGGCTGCAGCAACAACAAAAAAAAATATGCGCATGAGAGGAGCAGAGAAAGCAGCGACAGTGAGGAGAAGGAAAAGAAGAGAGAGGAAGAGAAGAGAGAGAAAGAGAGAAGGAGGGAAAAGGAGAATTGACCACCCACATCAAATCCAACCCCATTCTTGTCAGTGAATTGGTACTAAAGAGGTAGGTTACCCTCCCCTCTGTCAGATTGCTTTGGATTCCTTCGCATTCTGTTTTGGGATTTATTTGATTATTACTGTATGATTATCTTTTACATGTGTATGATGAATTCTTTATGTTTTGATATGGAAAGTGCATGAATGGCCTTAGATATAGATCACCTAGCATGGAAATAAGTTGGAATGGGTTCGGAATGTCGAAAAATGCACTCAGAGGTGGCGCGTGTAGCACATGCGCGGCCCACGCACGCCCCTGAGCGGCGCGTACTGTTCACCCGCCGATGTGTCATTAGAAGCGTGTGCGTGACGTTAAATGGAGTTTAATGGAATTGGTTTTGGGGTAAATCAGAGTTAAAACAAAGAAGTTATGAATTTTTGAAGAAAATATAGAAATTAAGGAAATTATTAGAAATAACATAAAATTCAAAAAAAATAAGGGAGGCAGCAGGCTTGCCTCGGCCAGCAGGCCAGCAATGGCAGGCCGGCCTGAATTGCAGCAGTCCAGGAGAGGCGGCTCAAATTAGAGTATATAATAAAAAAACTAAATGGGATGGCCTGAATTGCAGCAGGCCCATATTCACTGAAGTAAAAAAAATAGGGGGCTGGCGCTGCGGGCCAGAAGGCCAGCAGGCCAACGCATTTTATCCGGATCGGGCCGCGCTGACAAAGGGCCAGCACGGGTAAGATCCAAATCTAAAGGAAATTAAAAAAGAGAGAGAGAGAAAACGATGTTGGGCCGCAGGTTATTCGGGCGGGCTGCTGAAATGAAGGGCCGATTTAAAGAGGGCTAGAATAAGGGCCTGAAGGGTTATGCTAGTAAAAAAATGCTCATTAACTAATATATTGATCCATTAAGTAAATTCATTAATTGAAATAAAAAATAAAATAAGATAAATAATAATTATTCTTATTATTATAACAACAAACCAAAAGTGCTGAGTGCCGAAAAGAAAAAAAAAGGTAAAATACTTATATTATATAAATTTATGTAATTTGACATTAATAATGTTTTATAATGAGAAAATATATAAACCCATTAAATAAAATTAAAGTAAATAAAATAAAAATAGTAGGGGAAGATAAAAATAATTAAATAAAAGATTTAAGCATTTGAAAACCTAGGAAAAATAGAATAAAGTGTAGAAACCTAAAATAAAGTCTAGAAAGATAAAATAACAGTAGAAGATAAAATACAGTAATGAACCCCACGCAGCATAAGGTAACTACGCAATATAGGTAATACGCAACATAGAACGGAGCATGCAACATAGGTGAAGCGGAAGTGTGAAAGCGTGACGCATTCATGGCACGAGCATTGCATTTGGCCTATGAGCCGTATGGTCCTACGGGACATGTGGCCTGACGAGGTGTGTGATGGGTGTTGGTAATAACGGTTACCTTCACCTAATAGGACTCGGGACATGCATAGCATATCATGGAAAAGAATAAGCATAACGTGTGATATTAAATGACAGCGTGTGACACGGAGATAGAAGTGCATGCATCATGAACTTGCGCATTGCATTTATTATTGTTGTCATTATTTGTTTTGTTATTAAGTTGTTTCAACGCTACGTTTTGGGATACGGATCGGGTCGGGTATGTGCTCTTTCCTTATTTATGCTTTATTTGCTTTGTTATTTATTTGTTTATGCTTTATTGCTTGATTTATCTGCTCCATGCTTTATGTGCTTTATGTGTTTACCGAACTCAGTATGTGACAGTCCCTTTTCGGGAGAGACGGGTAACCTACGAGTGACTCCCATCACTCACCCCCTCCACCACCCCTCCACAGGTGAGCAGGATTAAGAGTATATATATTTATCGAGGATGAGACAGATTACGCGAGCTGGGAAGAGTGAGCTGGACTCGAGAAGAGAGCTTGTTTCTGGGAATAGTCAGATATACCTCCACTTAGGTTTATTATTTGATTTAGTATTTCGTACTTGACTTAGCGGTTTCGTCAACCCTTATACTTAATTTCTACACTGATGGATTTATTTTAATTGAGTTATTTATTTTTATTATCGTTTCCGCGAAAAATTTCTACGTCAGTTCTGATGTACAAAGAAGTTTGAACGCCGCTTTGTAGTCCTCTTAGTAGGCTACGACGAGTGCACTGTTCCCGATGCTAGAGCTCGGGAGCGGGGCGTTACATTCATGGAGCATATGATTGTGCATGATACATGAAATTTTATGCAATGCAAGTCATGGCGTGGATTATCGTTAGTGTTCCTTAGAACATGACAACAAGCATGGTTTCATGGGCTAGAAATTTCCAGATTTTCACTTCATGTTCATGGGGCGGCTAGATTAACCAAACATGTCCATTTTCATAATATTTTGTCCTACACGTGTTGAATGGGGTCTTATTTACTTGTCATAAAATTTTCATAAGGTTCTAAGACGAGTAAGGCCCTTAAGTCATTAAGTTGTTAAAAAGTGTACTGCTGAATTCAGCGGTATAATGGCCCTTTTACCTTAATTTTCATGACCTTAAAACCTTAATTAGTTTGGGCCAAAGCCTGGAAAACATAGTAAAATCCTTAAGGACTAGCATTCAAGGGCTCAAACTGTTCATATAGGTCAAAATCCACAAAATTAAGGCCTCTTAACTTATTCCTCTGTTCTGCCCAATTTTTCAGTTTTAGTGAGTTAACTTCAAATCCATAGTTACCCATCAAAACGATGATACCAAGCTAATTGATTTACATGGTCATGCTCCTCTATGTCTTAGGTGATTGTCATAAAATTTCTAGAACAATCCAATAACCTTAAAGGGTTCATTTAATTATTTTTTCAGAATTGGTCACATGCTGATGCTGGACTGACCAATCTTGCTAAATATTCTATTTTGGCAAAACCATAACTACTTTTTCCGAAATTCCAGCTCACAGACGTCATAATCATGTGCAACTAGCATCTTACCGAATTTTAGCCTATTTTCATGTTTCTAAGGTCCAGTTTTGGGTCAAGCAGCACGTTACATAATTCTGTCCAGCTTTAGTAGTTTCAGCTTGGCCAGTTTTACCAAAAATATTATTAAGAATAATCCACGTCTTCTTTTTCCAAAATTCCAACTCCCATATTTACTACACATAAGGCTAACATCATGTCAAAAATCAGCCTATTTGAACACCTCTAAGATTTTTTTAGGCCATACAAAACGTTACATAATTCTGCACTGTTCCAGTAATTTCAGCTTGAGCAGTTTTACCAATTTTATTAAAAATAAACCACAACTTCTTTTACCAAAATTCCAACTCTCATATTTGCCACACACACAGGGATAATGTCCTTCCGAAAATCAGCTGTTTTGCACGTTAGTAAGGTCCATTTTGAGGTCACTTAATACACTACACAATTCTGCCCAGCTCTAGTGGTTTTGTGTTTTAACACCTTTTCATGTCAAGTGTCCTCTAATTATCTTTATTCCTATGGAATAACTTATTAGTCACCACATACACCGTTTTTAACATGAATATCCAGCTTCCGTTCTTTTTATTGAGTCACATTTGTATCATTCCAAAACAGTTTGAAATTTGTACACAACACTCCTTATAGTTGCTCACAAAAGGTGTTCTTTCTTGGATTCAAACTCACCATCACTTTCATCTCCTTGGCCGAAACTTGTAGGGTATCATGAACATATTTTACAACATTTATTTAGGCATGCAACATATTTATATGCTATTTTATTTCAGTCTTACCAAACATCCTTATAAAATTACAACTAGCACGTGCATGCCATTTTAGTGCTTCACAAGCTTTATCCAAGATCTATTCTTGCCTAGAACCACTTTGTTGAACCTTGTTTCATCCTAAAATAACCTTATATCATGTTACATGTAAGAAAATATTTCATCTTTGGAGGAATTAGTCACATGCAAGACATTTTTCTTAGGAATCACTATGGTGTCATGCTTAATACTTAATATATTCAACTAAAGTTGGCATCTTAGAAACAACTAGCCATTCAAGTCACTAAATCTTCCAATAAATCATGAGAATCTAATGTATACTTGCCTGTTCAAGCTAGAGCCTTTTCTTAGCTTGGATATTGGATGAGATGAGTTGAAATTTTCCTCCTCCTTCACTCATGAAGCATACGGTTTTTGGAATAAAGGAAAGAAGAATGTTAGTCATCATTCTTAAGTGAAAATAGAGCTATTTTGATGTTAGATCTACTTACCAAAGTGAGAATTTGAATGGAGCTTCAACTGGCAAGAGCTTGCACCTACCTAAAAGGTTGAAAACTTTGTACCTAATGACCATGAAGGTCATGGGTTTGGGGGCGGTAGGAGAAGGAACCAAGTGAGTTTCATTACTTGACATAGAAAATTAACTTAAGATGCTTGGAAGGAGACTTACCTAGATGTTTCTTTTGGATTTGAAGATGAGAGTTGAGTTGAACTTCCTAGCTCCAAGATGAAGGGGCCGTATGGTGTGGGTGGAGGGAGATGGAGAATAGTCTAAGTGTTATCTTAGCTTGGCTTCTTGAGAGAGGGTTCAAGATGAAGCTTCTAGGTTGTTTTAAAAGAAAACATAGGGTTGGAGGGAAGGGGTAATCCGGCGCATGGGGGAGGGAAGGGGACAAAGCTTCATAAAAAGTGTAAAAAGTGGTCTTGGTCTTGGAGATGTGAAGCTTTCCCTCCCATGCTTGCCCTTTTTGTAATTTTTATTATTTCTTTTGCATGCTTGATTTTTATTCCTTTATTGTATAATTACATTCTAGCCAAATATTTCAAATAGTAGAATAATGGAGAGGGTTCTAGACCCCTCCATTGTCTTGGCCAAAAGTTAAGGGGTTTTGGGGGTATTTTGGTCTTTTCACATTCATCATATCTCATACTTATATAATTTATACTGTTATTTATTTTGTCTAATATGATTTTAAATTTGCTTTGTGAGGATCATTTAAGTTTGCATTCTTATAAAAAGAAATTATTCCAAGGTTGATCAAGGCCTCTTGGCAGAAATTTATAGGGTATTTCAATACCTTGTGACATCTCCTTATATAATTATTTAGTATCCATCTTAAAAGAATTTATATAAAGAAGCGCTAATTTGACATAAGTAAAATGCACTTGGAGAAATCGTTATTTGAATTACGTCACTTTGTCATGGTTTCAAGTACATTATAGTTGGGGTACAACACTTATGATGTGATAAAACATTATGCAAGGGATGCTGTATAATCTCCATAGTACCAAGAAAGTCATGTAATGGCCTTTTTATACATTCCCTTGTTGCTTTCCTAATGGCAATAGGCCTGTCATCCAAGCTATTCATTTCATCATAATTGTCATCTCTATTTTCAGGCACTTCATTTATACCAGAAGGAACAACAACATTTCTTCTGGTATACACTTGAGTAGTGGGAGGTCTTTCAAGTGTATGTGTTTCAATAACTTCAAGTTCATTCCCAAATGCATTATTCTGAGATGAAACTGACTCATCACTCTCACCATTAGACTGTGACTCGATAACTGATCTAACAATGTCAATAATAGTCCATGCTTGTTGATTATTCTATTTTTTGAGCTCTGAAAGTCAGTATAGAATGATTGACTTTCTTGAAATGTTACATCAAGAGTTACATATACTTCTTAAAATAGATTGTATATACATATAAGCCACACAACCAAATATTTTCAAAGGCAGATCAAATAATAACCTTGCTAGAGAAAATGTATCACACAGCATAGATTTGGGAGTTGTATAGGATAAGACCCTTGAAGGCAATCTATTAATTAAATAAGTTGCAGTTAAGATAGCTTCTCCCTAGTATTGTTGTGGAACTTTCATAGTAAACATAAGGGTGCTAGCAACCTCTAATAGATGCATGTTCTTCCTTTCTGCAATTCCATTCTGTTGAGGAGTGTAAGTGCAAGAAGTTTGATGATGAATGCCATTCCTAGCCATGTATTCTTTAACAGAGGAGTCAAGGTATTTAGCACCATTATCAGTCATGAATGTCTTGACACCAGTATTGAACTGATTCTGGACTAATGCTAAGAAATGCATAATTACCGTATTAACTTCACTTTTATGCTTCACAAGATATATCCATATAACACGGGTATGATCATAAATAAATATAATAAACTATTTGGTTCCGTTGATATTAGCAACCTTTGATGGTTCCCAGATATCCTAATGCACTAGATTAAAAGGTTCAGATTCTAAATATGCTTTAGCAGAGTATGATGTTTTCACATGCTTAGCTAGTTGATAATGATCACAGAACAGATTTTCCATTTCGTTTTTGCCAAAAAGCTGTTGTAGCGCCCCGCACTCGGCTTCGTCTGGATACGGTGCACCCGCCGTACTTCACTGAGGAGAGTACAAGGCGTCATGCATAACATGTGAACATCCATAACATAAGTCGTGGACTCCCATGCTATCATTCAACATGGTAATAAAATTTAGGCAGAATTAAAACTTTTCAAACCAAACATGCATCACTAATTTACTGAGTTCCCAAAAGTAGTAGTACCCCAATCATAACATAACCGACAATCCAGAGAGTTTAAACATAGTCATAATACAAATCGTCTTGGCAGCACAAAATTCCTTAGCTTAGCTCTCTTCATACTCCTCGCTTATGGATAAGGTACTCTCGGCTCGTCCTCGATCCATTCTATCTTGGCATTCTCCGGCTCTGGGGAAAAATAAAGTGTGAGGTATAAAGATCACCCAGCAAGAATACAATAAACTAGCATGAAATACGTAAAGAATCATAACATGAATGTATTACCCCAAAAACCTCAAATAATCATAATTCATACCTGCTCTTGGATCCTGTACTTACTTGACGTTCGGCTTAGGCATGTTTTAGGAATGCTATTCCATACCTGATCTTGGATCCTGAACTTACTTGGCATTCGTCTTAAGCATGTTATTAGGAAATGCTTTACCAACAATAACTTATAACCATTAATTGTGACATGCAACATGTGTTCATGATCGTGAATTATGCAAGATGCAATGCATGATGTCATGTCATGTCATGTCAAAACATCACTTTGGTCCCATAAGGTAACATGTCGTAAAAACAGAGTGTCAGATCAATTAACCCCGGATTTGAGCGGGTCCAGAACAGATATCAGACCAATTAACCCCGGGCCTGAACGGGTTCAGAACAGATATCAGATCAATTAATCCCGGATCTGAGCGGGTCTAGAACAGATATCAGATCAATTAACCCCGGATCTGAGCAGGTCTTGAACAGATATCAGATCAATTAACCCCGGATCTGAGCGGGTCCAGAACAGATATCAGATCAATTAACCTCGGATCTGAGCGGGTCCAGAACATATCATATCATCAGACCAATTAACCCCAGGTCTGGAGTCGGGTTAGTGCTTGGCCGGCAAAGGAATCATGAAGCTTTCTTTACAAACATGAGACCGTAAAAACTTTTCATGCATAACGAAAAGATAGTCGCTTGTAAAACTTGCTTGCATCATAAAATCCATGAAAATCAGTTTCATGATCATGCATGATACATGCCGTGATATGAAATGCAAGCCATGACATGAATAATTGTATGCATTCCTTATAACATATCAACATACATGAATTTGGAAGCTAAATATTTCCAAGACTTTTGCTTCACATTCATAGGGCGGTTGAGCTAACCAATTAGGCCTATTTCCATAATTCTTTTGTTACAAATACGTTTGGTGGAATCTTAGATACATGTCATAAAATTGCAGGTTATTTCAATAACCGTAAAGGGACTTATTTACTTACTTTCCGAACTGGTTTAGGTGCTGAAAGTGAGCCGACAGATTTTACTAAAAATTCAATTGCGGTGAATCCGTAATTCGTTTTCTAGAAATTCCAACTCTCCCAAGTCATAAACATATGGAACTAGTATCCTACCGACATTTAGCCCATTTGCATGTCTCTAAGTCCCTTTTCTGAGGCTGGAAATTCGTTACTAATTTCAGGTTGGCTCCAGTAATTTCAGTTGAGCAGTTTTACCAAATAATTCACTAAAAATAATCCAGAACTTATTTTACCAAGATTCCAGCTGGCGTGTCCACTAAAATCATAGGATTATTACCATACCAAATATCAGCTTTATTGGTCATCTACAAGGTCCCTTTTTAAGTCAGTTAAAGAGGTCACTATTCTGCTCAGTTCCTTTTTTCAGGTCTGACCAGTCTTACCAAATATTTTATTAAACATTAACCATAACTCATTTTATAAAAATTCCAGCTGGCATCTCTACTGCACTCATGGGGCTAGGTTTGTGCCAAAAATCGAATTTATTGAAGGTTCACAAGGTCCTTTTTTAATACGTTGAAATCAATGGTCAATTCTGCCCAGCTCCAGAATTTGTTACTGGAGTAGTTTTACCGCGTAATTTCTTAAAAATAATCCTTAGCTTATTTTGACGAAATTCCACCTCTCCCTTGTGCTAAATTCATAGGGCTAACTTTGTACCAAAAATTAGCTTCATTGAAGGTCTGTAAGGTCGGTTCTTAAACCATCTAAAACGTCACTCTATTCTGTCCAGCTCCAGAATTTCCAGCCTGAGCAGTTTCACCAAAACATTTATTAAAAATAATCCATAACTTATTTTACCACAATTCCAACTCTCACATTTGCTAAACACATAGGACTAACATCATACCAAAAACCAATTTGATAGCACGTCAGTAAGGTTAAGTTTAAGGTCACATATCTCACTGTCCAATTTTTGTCCAGCTCCAGTGGTTTGACATTTTACCCTCTTTTCATGTCAAGTGACCACTAATTATCTTGTGCTTATGAAATAACTTATTAGTCATCACATACACCTTTTTCCTATGAATGTCCAGATTTCATTCCTCTTTTTGAGTCCTCTTTGCACCATGTCAAAACAGTGGGTAGTTTGTTCACAACCACTAGCATGCTTGTTCACAAAAGATGTTCTTTCTTGGATTTAACTCACCTTCGTCTTCATCCCTTTAGGCCGAAATTTAGGTGATACCAAGAACACATTTTCACAACACTTATTTAGGAATGCAACACATTCAAGTACCATGTTATTCCAATCTTACCTAAACAACCTCATAAAACTCACATTTAACATATGCATGCTTTCTTAGGTCTTCACAAGTTTCATCCAAGAGTTAATCTAGCCTAGACTTACTTAGGTGGACCTTAATTCATCTTAAGACAGCCCCATTTCACATTGCATGTAAGAAAAGATTGCATCTTTGAAGGAATTAGTCACATGCAAGATAATGTTCTTAAGAAATCACTAAGGTACAAACATGAGCTTAGTGTTTTCTTCTAAAGTTCACATCTTAGGAACATCTAGACATTCAAGTAACTAATTCTTCAAACAAATCATGAGAGTCTAGTGTATACTTGCCTCTTCAAGCTAAAGCTCTTGCCTTTGCTTGGTTATGGAGTGAGTTTAGTTGAAATCCACCTCTTTCTTCACCCTTGTGTATACGGTTTTTGAAGGAGAAGAAGAAGATGGTTAGCCTTCATTCAATAGTGGAAATAGGATATATTTAAGACTAGAATATCTTACCAAAATGAGTTTTGAGTGAGACTTCAAGTATCATAAGTCAGCACCACCTAAGAGAGTTGAATGCTTTGCACCTATAGCCAAAAGGGGTCACGGTTGGTGGAGGGAGAAAACACCCTTGTGAGCTTCATCAATTTGCATGAAGAAGTTACTTAATGGACTTAGAAGAAAACTTACCTAAACACTTCTTGAGCTTGAAGATGAGAATGAAGTTGAATCTCCTAGCCTTCAAGGATGAAGGGCCGAAATGTTGTTGGTGTGTGGGGGGAGAGAAAACTTCTTAAGTGTTGGCTTGCTTGAGAGGGTTTCAAGATGAGATTGGAATGAGCTTCTAGGAGTAATTAAAATAGAACATGTATGGGAAATGGGGAGGGGAATTTTGGCAGCTCCAAGGGGTGGTCAAGGAGGCAAAGTTCCATGGAAGAAAGAAAAAGGCAAGCCTTTTTGTCCCTCATGCTTGCATTATTTTAATCTTTGTCTTGCATGCATCCATTAGTTTATTGTTTTCTTTGCATGCTTGATTTTTATTTGTTATTTAGTTTGAATATTAAGGTTTGTTTGGAAAAATGAGGAGAATCCTAGAATTCTTGGGGGGGGGGGGGGTATGGCCGAAAGTTTTGGGTCTTGGGGGTAGTTTTGTCTTTTCCCATTTAACATATCCCATACTTATATAATTTATAATGTTATTTATTTTATTTAATTTTGATTTTAATCTTGCTTTGTGAGGATCGTTTATGTTTGTATTCTTACAAGAACGAGTTTACTTCAAGGGTGATTAATGGCCTTTGGCCGAATTCACAAGGTGTATCACACACCTTGTGACGTTCGCTTGTATAACTATTTAGTGTCTGTCCTAAATGAACTTGAAGAATTTAAATAAATAAGCGCTAACTTGACTTAAGTAACATGCACGTGAAGGAATCATCGCTTTTATTTCGTCACTTAATCATAGTTTCAAGTACATGGTCGTCGGGGTACAACAGCTGTGGCATCAGTTTTTTCAAATACACAAAGTTAGGATGTCTTAATCTTCTACGCCACATCAAATTATCTTGTCTAGGCCTGTCAACTATTTCTCTGCTTGAATCTTCAAGCCTTGAATGCAATCCCTTACTTTCTCCAGCTTGATTCTCAAGTAAATATAGCCCCTTCACATAGTTAGCATTGCCAATCATTCCCTTCTGAGAAAGGTCTTGAAACCAACATTGAGTAGGTCAGAAACAGACCAAAAAATTATTCTCTCTTACTAGTTTACCAACGAATACTAAATTAAATCTTAAGTCAGGCACATCAAAAACATTTCTTAAAGTTATTTGTTCATTTATCTTTACTGATCCTTTTCCTATAACCTTTAGTGGTAGATTATTTGCTATATGAACTTGTAAAGGAGGCAAAATTTACTGGAGGAAGACAGAATTGTACTGTTAAACGTCATGTGATCCGTGGCTTAGAGTCCACTATCCAAGAGAAATTATGTGGGCTACCCATAGTGGCCAGTATGGTTTCATTCGTTGATGGCTGAGAAAGGAATGGTTTTGCTGTTGATTCCATGCTTCTAAAAATCTTTCTACCTGTTCCTTGGTTGGCATAGAGGAAGCATTAGGAAATGAAGTGAGTGATTGTTGTTGATCACTGTTGGTCACCATGTTTGCAACCCTGGTTGGATTTGAAAATGTTTTGTTTCTCCAGTTGATTTTATTTCTCCAAGTATTTGTGAAAGGAGAATTTTTGTTTTCATTTTTCATGCATCTATTAGATTCCAACATAGGCTTGATGTCTTTAGGAAATCCATAAAGGCAGAAATAGTAGTCCACAGTGTGGCCCTTTCGTTTACAATGGGTACATTGTCTTTTCGAATTTGTCAAATTTAACAGCATAAGCCTTTCCTTCATCTTAAATCTGGGGCTTTTCAGAAATTAATGCAGACATTTCAATGTTCAGATTAGAACTCGTAGCCCCCGTCATCACCTTCTTCCTACTCTCTTCATGTGTAATTTCTGCAAATGCAACTTTGAGAGTAGGAAGAGGTTTCATAACAATAATCCTTCCTCTAGCACTATCAAATTATGTATTAAGTCCATTAAGAAAAGTGAATAACCTTCTCTGTTCCACAATACTTTTGTAAGTTTTTGCATCAATAGTTGATGTCCAAATGTGTGTGTCATACACATCAATTTGTTAGGTCTATAACACACTCTGGAGGGAGGTGAATAGAGTGTTTGACAATTTTGCAGAATTTTCTTGTGTGGCCAACTCAAATGGAATTCAAAATCAAAGCAAGAATGGAGATGAGAAACAATGAATGAGTACATCGGATATAGAGTGGCTCGAATCGTAAATGATTCTACTACACTACCACTTTGTTGCGAAAGTGGATTTTCAAAAACTACTCTTCTTGTTAAAGCTAATAAGAACAACCACAACAATACTTACACTAACACCTTAGTGTAAGCAACCACAACACCAACTTCTTGCACAAAATGCCTTTGTACAACTACATCAACTACAGCTCTAAGCAAGAACAACTTCTTGCTAACTCACAACTTCAACAAAGTTCTCAAGAACTTCCTCACAGTGGGTTGAAGGAATTAGTGGGGTTCACACTTTCTCACTAGTTTAAACACAAGTAAGAGATCAAATATTTGTGGTTCCTCTTGTGTTAGAGTCTCTAACCCTCAATATACAACAATGAAAATAATGAAAGGCTTAACAAGATTTAAGCACTTTTACACATATGAGAGAACTATACAACAATGAATAATGAAGCTTGATAGTTGTGAAACTGTGCATTTGCCTCATCTAAGCTTCATCCATTTATAGAAGGAGTTCACCATGTGTTGAAGCCTTCACCATGTCTTCAAGTCAATCCTCAAGTCTTGAAAATTTGAAAATAGCATTTAGCCACCCTATGGGTGATTTGATCCTCAATAGCCATCCTAAAGAATCTTAGACATGGATAAAATAGTCAACAAAGCATGTATTATGTTGGAGTAAAGTTCACAAGAAATTTGAGCAAGATTGGAGAGAGAAAATATCATAAATCTCTCTTGAATTTTGTTTCGACAGTCATAAAATTTTGAATATGGGGGACGTCGAGCGATCCATGTGCCTGTGCTGAGAGATCGACGTCCTCCATAAAGTTTGCAGTTTTGAAACTGCAGTACATCGATTGATCAATGTCTCTCTTTTGAGAGACTGATGTACATCGATCGATCGATGTCCCCTGACCTGAGAGATCGATGTCTTCCTAAAACTTTCTGGTTTTGAAACTGCCTGACATCGATCGATTGATGTCTCTCCCTGAGAGACTCACGTGACGTCGATCGATTGATGTCCTTCAGGATGAGAGATCGACGTTGGACAGAAAGTTCCAAACTTAACAAATCTCAACATGGATCGATCCATGTCTCTTCCTGAGAGACTGATGTATACATCAATCGATCCATGTGAGGGACTGATGTCTCACAGTATGTTTTTCTCATTTTGCTTCAAACTCCAAGTGTGAATCTCCATTTTAACCCATTCAAAACATCTTTAACATCATCAAAAAAATTTCATATCCTAACAATCTCCCCCTTTTTGATGATTTCAAAATCAAGATTTAAAAGATGTTTGAACATTTACATTTGAACTAGCTAAGTGTTTCAAACTTGAAATATTCAATCTCCCCCTTAGTATATGCATTTTATACTTTCCGTAATGACACATGTGAACGTGATCTTTCTAAATCCAATGAATATGTTGAAAATATCAAAATGCTCTCCCTCAATCAATTATGCACCAAAAGGCTCCCCCTCAACCAAACATTCATCAATTTCCAAATTTTTCTCTTTTTACTAGCCATTTAGTATCTAGATAAATATCGACGCCATCAAAGCCATCAATATCAAGCAAGCAAGCAATACAATTTTCAATCAAGATCCACATGCAAGCAAGCAAGTATTCATATCAAGCAAGCAAATATACTTCTTTCTCCCCCTTTTTGAAAGCATCAAAATAAAAAATTATCGAATAGACACATAATGCATCATTAAAACTTCAAAACATCACAAAGTTTAGCAAGTACATAACCCGATAAATAGCTAAGATAGAAAATCAAAATGGGGATAACTGGGGAATAAATGATAAATAAGAGGCCTGGTCTTCTTCGGATGAAAATGTGATTCCAGAGATGCACGCCTTCATCTTTGCTTTGAGCTTGGCAAAGCTTGACTCGTGCATTGTCACTTTGCCTCGTAGCTCACCGGCTTCCTGTTGAAGACTAGTAACTTGAGCTTGAAGTTCAGGAACATTGGAGCTCAAGCCACTAGGTTCTTCATGAGTGTTAGGTACGGGAATTTGTGCCTTTTCCGGAGCGCCTATGTCTTCACCCACTTCTTCTTCTTATGCCTGGCCCTTCATAGCTTCTTTCCTAGACTTGAGCACTTGTTGGATGTTGACCTTATCATAAAAATCCTTATGTGTGATTTGGTCAACATCCGTGTCATCTACATATACCCCCGATTTCACAAGCATCCGATAGATGAGATTACTATAGGGGAGTGCTTTGTTTTGCTTCGTTGCGGCCTCAATCACATTTTTCATAAAAAGCTCTCCAAAGTTTACTCTCTCACGGTTGACTATGCGGTAGGGAATATAGAAATCCATGTTACTAGGCCCTTTAGCGGACATGCCATTTATACAAAAGGTAACTATGACAAGGAGGGTTCGGTATACCAAGGCCATGTCATTAGTGTTCTTGGTTGGGTGATAACCTAACAACGTCTTACTTCATCCTCAGTGACTTTCTATCGTGTCGTATCCCACTTCACACATCAAACTCAAAGAACCCCTTGTTAGGTACTCCAATCAACTCATAAATGTTTCCAACATCCCATTTAATGTGAGTATCATCAATGATGGTGTGCAAGCCTAATGGAAGATCATTAATATATTGAATCCATAAATTCGCATAAAAAATGCCTAGTATACCTAGTGGACATTTTTTCCATCTCTCTTTCAAGCCAAATACTTCTCTGTTGTTGGACATCCAACCATTCAATGATAAGACTTAACTCATTATTGCTTATAATGTCATTGATTCTAAGCAATTTGAGTAGAATGGTTGCCCTTTCTTCTCTATCCCACTTGTCATATGACATTTAAGAATGTCTATTCATGTACCTCACATCTCCTAGACCACTCTCCTTTAATACTAAACTTGCAAGATGTTGGCCGACAGAAAAGACCTTCCTCAAAATTCTACAATGCGTGGACTGATCATGGCACTCTCTTATCATTGGTTGGGAAATGATGGGCCATCCAAATCTCTGGCACAACTATATACACGCGTTGTAAGAAGCTGAAAGCCCTTAAAGCACCCCTTAGAGAGCTGAACAAAAAAGGTTGTTCTCATATCTCCTTTAGAACTGACAGGGAATTGGAAGAATTGGAACTATTGTAAGAATAATCAACCTCTCACTAAGGAACCAATGATTGGAAGCATAAGCTCCAGTCACAATGCAAACTTGCTTAAAGCCTGAAAGTGGTAGAAATGAAATGTTTTGCTCAACTAGCCAAAGGGAACTCCATTCAGCTGAGTGATAAGAACACAAAGTTCTACCACTCCATAGTCAAGTGAAAAAAGGCCAAGAACTGCATTGCCAGTGTGCAACTAAATGATGGCATGATGTCCACGTCACTTGATCAGTGGGCAAGTAGTTTGTCAATTACTATATCAAACTGCTGGACACCCACCAAATAGTCCACCAAACAGTTGATGAGGTAATAGACCTAGGACCAAAGTTATTCCCATCAGTACAACAAAACTAACCTAACCCTTCTTTGATGAGGAGATAAAGGCAGCCCTATTCAGCATTGCAGAAGACAATACCCCTTTACCTGATGGATACTCGTCATAGTTCTTTAGCGAGGGTTAGGAGATTGTAGGCAAGGGCATAATAGCTGCCATACAAGAGTTCTTCAAGCATGGCAAGCTACTAAAGCAAGTCAACCATGCACTAATTGACCTTGTGCCCAAAGAAAACAATGTTACTAGAGTGGAGGACTACAGACCTATCTCTTTTTGCAATGTGATCTACAAGGCCATCTTCATGGAACAAGCTCAGGCAGGGCCAGAGAGCATTGCAAGAAGTGGACTGTGCCAAAATGCATGTTGAAGGTAGATACAAGGAAGGCTTTTGATTCAATTAGTTGGGGCTTCTTTTATGCCATAGTCAACGGGCTTGGGTTCCTCAAGGAATTCTCTAGCTGGATCATGGAACACTTCACCATTGCCTCATACTCTGTCTAAATTAATAGAAGAACACAGGGCTTCGTCAAGGGCAAAAGAGGATTCAGGCAGGGTGACCTCCTTTCAGGCTTCCTCTTTTTCATTGGCATGGAATATTTATCTAGGCTCCCAAAGCGGCTGCACCCTTGACAAAAGCTTTAAGTTCCACCCAAAATGTGAGAAACAAAGGATCACACATCCATGCTTTGCTAATGATCTTATCCTATTTTCTAGGGGAAGCCCATCATTTGTGCAAAAACTCATGGATGCTCTCAACACTTTTTGAGATTGCTTTGGGATGGAGGCCAATATAGAGAAGTCACACATCTTCTATGCTAGCCTTGGGGAGGATGGAACCAATCTTCAAGCCATCACGCACTTCCCTCTTGGGACTATGCCTTTAAGTACCTGGGCATTCCCACAGCTGGAGATAACTTGCAAGCCTCACACAATGAGACTTACTTGGGCAAACTTAAGGAAAAAGTGGGGGTTTGGAATTCTGCCTCTCTATTTTATGCATGTAAGACCTATATAGCACAACTAAAAGGGGGGTTGAATAGTGAGTGCGGAAAAATTGGGTTTTAAAACTTTTTGTTACCAATTACTTACTTCTGAAAACAGATTCTGTTTTAAGACCCCGTTTTTGAATAATTGAATGATCAGGTTGTAGACCTTTAAAAATTGTAAAATTTGGTGAAAAAGTACTCTCCGATGTTATGTATGTGTCATTAGAATTTCAGATTAAAATCAAAGTATAAGACTTGAAAAAATGTTTTTATTTAGATTATATCAATCTGCCAGAAACTGTTCCTCCAAATGAAAAATTTATTCCTACTATTTGACAACTCCAAATGATCTGAAACTTTTATGGTAAGACCCTTAGGATGTTTACTTTAAAGAGTTAAAATAGTTTTTCATAATTCCTTTGGCAAATATGCCACCACGTTGATGTTCTCAACCTTTGCAGATCTGAAAATCAGATTGCACTAGTCTCATAACTATGACGTTTGAATGACTTATACTTATCCAAATTCGATGAAACTTGTTCCAAATGAAAGATAAGACCCTTGGATATCCTTCTACAAAGTTTGGTGACTTTTGAAAAATTTTTGCTATTTTTACCATTGAAATGAAAACGATGCATAAAACAGAAACTGAAAGTAAAAGTGATGAAAAGTAAGATCACTGAAATTTTTATACTGGTTCGGTTAAATCAACCAACTCCAGTCTTCGAGAACACCTTCTTTGGTATTCACTAAACCCAAACAATAGACATAAGGGTGACTGGAGTTAAACACCAACTCCACCCTTTTACAATCAAACAAGCAACCACAACAACACGAACACCACCACCGATCGAATGAAGGTGTGATCACACCTTGATCAGCCTTTTACAAGAGATGAATGTGAATGGGTGGTATGGACAAAGCCTATATAGTATATGAAATATAAGAATGATAGTATTGTGGCTAAGAGCAATAGAAAAGAATAAGTAAAGAAGAGAATAGTCTTGCTTGATCTTGTAAGAGTATGAACTTCGGCTTAGCCTTGCTTGATTTATCTTGCCTCTATTTATAGTTGGTTTGGCCGCCCCCTAGCTGACCTCTCTGCTTGAAAATTTGTCTTGAATGCCTTGGGAGATTGCCTTGTATAATATGATGACACACCCTTGCTTACTTGGCAAACTATAATTGGACGAACGACTCATCTTCTCCTAGCTGTCACTTCATGATTGGCCATCTTTAATCCATCTTGGCACTCCCTAAATGAGCTAAAAGTTTCATCAAAAAATCTAAAACACATGCTTAAAATCAAGGTGGTTAATTTTCAATTAATCATGATATGATTCTGTAGATAAAAAGGGGTTTGAATGATTTTCAAATACATGATTTAAATATGCTTAAAAGCGTGCATGACATAAATGTGCATGATATATTGCATATAACTTGCTTTATATAATTCATATAAAATGTTGCCATACTAACGAGCCTTGAAGCTTTAAAGATAACATCAAATGGCAAACATTTGTTGTGTTTATACTATTTTTAGGTGCCACCATTAATGAACTTAACTAGTTCATTAAGTGAAGTACTTAGTTAATTAAACTAAGTAGTTCATTAAAGGAAGCTACATTTGGACAAGGAACAAAGGCAACAAGACTAAGAAAGGAAAGTCTTCTCCTCCTCTCACTACACTCATATACACAGCCATATATATATAAATATATATATATATTCAGATTTTTTTTAAAAAGGCACATACACATGCATTCCAATGTACTACCGACACGTTATATATTTTATGTACGTACGTTAACGTCACACCACCATACTTAACTCATTTTTTTGAGTATATTCAGGTCTTATATCATATGATATAAGTCATGGTGATGAAAAATTAAATATGACACGTTAAAAGGTTCTAAACCGAAAATTGTCGTATCGGACGAATACTGAAACTTCGCCAACGTGTCACATACTTGCCATAAATAGATGGCCCGCCCCTACATCTCAAAAATCATTATAATTTTCGTGCCTATGATGTTATTTCCAGCCATAAAATCATTCCATGTTGGCAAACACAAATCACCCCACATTAAGGTAAAATTGTAGAGATTCCAATTTCAATTTTGTCACATGTAAATGGTGCCACTTTAAGACCAGTCAAGTGCTGAATATTAAAGTTTATATTATGTATATTATGTGTAACATAATATATATAACATGTGCAAAAAGTTGGAATTTAATTAGAGAAATATCGGGTAATCGATAAACATCGAATATTCGGTTTTCTACGTACACAACACATGGAACATTTTTGGCACATCATACGGCACGTATCTAGACACTTTTTACATATGTGATACATCTTAAAGTGTTCTAGCAAATTAAATTAAGGGCTGATTGGAATATACCATTTGTGTATTATTAAATGTGCACTATTTTACAAAGTTTGCAAAAATAAAATTCAGCACATGTATATGCATATGATACACGCCCTACAGCTGAGATGGAGCATATGTGGAGCCTTGTTGGTATATTGATTGGTCAAGACTCAATCATACAATGTTGGTAATTTAAAGAAAGAAGCTACAAAAGGTAATGTTTCAAATTTTATCTCATTTAAAACATATGCAGAAAATTTCAGCATGTGTAGTTTGAGCTGGCCGATTTTCACCATTGATGAGCATATATTTTGTGTCCTGAAAAATGTGATTAATTGGAAGAAGAATTGGAAGTAATTTGAATAAGATATGAATTCATAAATTGTGATATTTCGAATATCACACATGCTGAAAATTTCAGCATGTGTGGGAATGTATCTTGGCCGATTTCTTGGCCATGTTGGTGTCCAATTTCATTTCCAAAATTGATAAGAATATTGTCTACTAATTGGTGATTTATTTCTAAGAGAAAAATCAAAGAAAATTGGAAATAATTTGAACAAAAGCACCATGTATCACATGATGAAATTTCAGCATGTAAATTCCTCATTATGACCGATTTTCTCACCTTGTTTGGAGAAATATTATCTTGCTTGATTTGGGTGATAACGTTATGAGTTATGGCAACTATTTTATGTTGATTTTGGCACATGTTTTTAGTGGAATTCTCAGATTTTTCAAGTCATCAAATGATGACAACATTCAACCTATCAAAGAGTGCCAAGTAAGCAAAAGTTAAATGATCATCCAATGAGGATGTGCCAAGTAAGCAAGATCATGTCACAATGATGCCACACATTCTCCCAAGGACTTAGAAGATAATTTTAAAGAGGAGAGAGACTCCAAGGGGGACGGCCAAGGTGCTTAAAAAGGAAATGAAGAAGAGCAAAACAAAGACAAGAACAAGCATTACATTCTTGAAGCATAAAAACGTTCCACACTTCTTCTTCTACACTCTCTTTCTTTCTTCTTCCAAAAAGCCTATTATACTTACATTCATATTCTTGAATAGGCTTATCTTAGACCACCACACATTCTTTATATTTGTAAAAGATTGATCAAGGTGTGATCAATCTTCAATCTTGCAAGGTGGTGGTGTTCGTGCATAATTGTATTCATCATACAAGGTTTGTAAAGGGTTGGAGTTGGTGTGTAACTCCATCAACCCTGTGGTAATGTGTATTTGTGTTGCATGATTAGTGTGAACCGAGGAAGGTGTTCCTCGAATACTTGAGTAGGTTGTTTATAACCGACCAGTATAAAATTCTTGGTGTCATTTACTTTCAGAACTTATATTCTGTTTCAGCACTGTTTACTCGTTTTGATTACATTCGTAAAAATAGAAAACGTTTTTCAAAAATTACGAAAATTTCCAGAATCATAGACACACGTATTAGGGTTAATTTGGCACAAGTTTCAACCTTTTTGGACAAGTATAAGTCAATCAAACAACTAAAGTTCTGAGACTAGTGCAGTCTGATTTTCAGTCTTGCAAAGGTTGAGACTTTGATAGTTTTTGACTAACTTCCCAAAAGAATTTTTCAAAACTGTTTCAACCCATTTAAATATAACATATAAGGAGTTAGTGGTTAAAAGTTTCAGAACAATTGGAGTTACGCACAAATAGAAATAAATTTCTCAAAACAGTCTACCGTTTCTGGCAGATTCGCGCAATCTGACCACTAACGATTTTTGAAAGGGTTAAAGGTTGAATTTAAATCTGAAATGTTTAGGAGACACTCATAACATCTGAAGCTAAGTTCTCTCAAAATTTCAGAATTTTTGAAGACCTACAACCTAGTTTTAAAAACGTTTTAAAACTGGTCCTAAAAGCAGAAACTGTTTTTAGAAGTTGAATTCTTGAGTCAAAACAATTTTAAAAATCACACTTTCCGCACCAACTATTCAACCCACTCGCCTTCTAGTGGTGCCTTGCAGATCCTACAGATTCCCCTGAAATTTTGTAAGACAATTGAAGCAAGAATGAAGGCAAAATCGGCCAGCACATTCCATGTGCTGAAATTTCCGCATGTGTGTTATTTTGAATTGTTTCCTTGTGTGTCTTGCCCTCTTCAATGTCAACAATCATGTGTGCCTTATCCCCCATCAATTAAACCGCCAAATAAGCTCTATTTAGGCTCCAACAAGGACGAAATAGGCATGTAGTACTCCTGCACATGTGCTGAATTCTCTTTTGGTAAATTTTGTCACATAATGATGCATAATCTTCACACACATGGTAAATTGCAATCAGCCCTACTTTGAATTTTATAGAACACTCTAATATGTCTTGAATTTGTAAAAAGCGTCTAGATACATGTTGCACTAAGACCAAAAACGTTCCAAGCATGTAGAGGTGTAGAAAACCAAATTTTCGACTCTCCTCGATTACGTGATTTTTCTCTGATTAAAATCAAACTTCTTAGACATGTAATATATATTATGTCACTCATAATATAAATAAAATAAGGTGCATATTCAGCTCCAATGGCTGAGGAAAAATGCCATGTGTCTTTAAGAAAAATGGATTTGAATTCTCCACAAATTTAGGCCAAATTGTGGGTGATTGATGTGTGTAAACATGGTATGACTTTGGGTCTGAATTTTTCATGTGCATCACGAAAGGTTTTAGTATTTTTGGTGTATATAAGCTGACTATCCTTAAATGGTATGTACGTGACATGTCGGTAAAGTTTCGGTAGTCACCCGATGCAACAATTTTCTGGCTTAAGACCTTGTGGCATGTTGTTATAATTTTGATGGCAACATGACTTGAAATATATAATATAGGACCTGTATATACTCATAAATATAATTTGTATATAGTGGTGTGACGTCGACGTACGTTTGTAATATATATGACGTGTTGGTGAAACGTCGGAGTATAAGTATATAGTTTGTCGTAAAAAATGGATTAAGCGTAATCCGGTTTTATCGTAAAAAATGTATATACTCATAAATATAGTTTCTTAGATAGAGATAAAATAAAGTTGGTAGACTTATTTTATACTTTATTATCTTCAACATACCCTAATCCGGTTTTATCATTTTCATGCTTTTGGGAGGAAATAAGACGATCTAGCATGCAAGTACCCGTACTGAATTGTTTTACCATCTTTTCTAAGTCTGCATTTTTTGATTTCAAATTTGAAATCTCGACTTCCATTTCATTATACTCGGATGTCAAGAATGAAATTTTAGACTTTAATGAATTTATCATGCAAGACGACTCTTCTTTTGAATCGTTTAATTGAGATACAAGATTTGTGTTAGAAGATTCTAACAATTTCTTGTCTTCAATTAAGCGTTTCTTTTCTTTTGCAAGAGCCTTAGAAAATTTATGTAACTCAAGATATTGAACATACAAATTATGATAGGATGGTTCAGAATCAGAATCAGAATCACAATTTACCACACCATCAAAAAGTGGAGGCCTTTGGGTTGACAAATGTTCTTGCTCAGTTTTATGACTAGTGGATGCCATCTCACAAAGATTATTGTATATTCTTGTCTTGAGTGTACCTCTCATTGATACCACTTGTAAGACCTGTATAGCACCACTAAAAGGGGGTTTTGAATAGTGAGTATGGAAAAATTGGGTTTTAAAACTTTTTGTTACCAATTAATTACTTGAATAACTGAATGATCAGGTTGTAGACCTTCAAAAATCGTAAAATTGGTGACAAGTACTCTCAAATGTTATGTATGTGTCATAAAAATTTCAGATTAAAATTCAAAGTATAGGGCCTTGAAAAAACATTTTTATTTAGGTTGTGTCAATCTGCCAGAAACTATTCCTCAAAATGAAAAATTTATTCCTATTATTTGACAACTCCAAATGATCTAAAAATTTTATGGTATGTCAACAACGTTGACGTTCTCAACCATTTGCAGATCTGAAAATTAGATTGCACTAATCTCAGAACTATGAACATTTGAATGACTTATACTTATCCAAACTTTATGCAACTTGTTTCAAATTAAAGCTAAGACCTTTGGCTATGTTTCTGCAAAGTTTGGTGATTTTTGAAAAACGTTTGCTATTTTTACCATTGCAATGAAAACGATGCAGAAAACATGAATTGAAAGTAAAAGTGCTGAGAAGTAAGAACACCTAGATTTTTATACTGGTTTGGTTAAATCAACCTACTTTAGTCTTCGAGGACACCTTCCTCGGTATTCACTAAACACAAACAAAACATTGACACAAGGGTGACAGGATTTAAACAACAACTCCACACTTATACAATCAAACAAACAACCACAACAAACACGAACACCACCACCGATAGAATGAAGGTTTGATTACACCTTGATCAACCTTTTACAAGAGATGAACATATGTGGACGGTATGGACAAAGCGTATATAGTATATGGAATATAAGAATTATAGGCTTGAGGCTAAGAGCAAGAGAAAAGAATAAGAGAAGAAGAGAATAGTCTTGCTTGATCTTGTAAGATAATGAACTTTGGCTTAGCCTTGCTTGATTCATCTTGCCTATATTTATAGTTGGTTTGGCCACCCCCTAGCTTACCTCTCCGCTTGAAAATTTGTCTTGAATGCATTGGAAGATTGTATTATATAATATGATGACACACTCTTGCTTACTTGACGCAATATAATTGGACAAATAGCTTGTCTTCGCCTAGTTGTCACTTCATGATTGGTCATCTTTAATCCATCTTGGCACTCCATAAATGAGCGAGAAATTCCACCAAAAAATCTGAAACACATGCTTAAATCAAGGTGGTTAATTTTCAGTTAATAATGGTATGATTTCCCTTAAATTTTGTAAGAAAATTGAAGCAAGAATGAAGGCAAAATCGGCCAGTACATTCCATGTGCTGAAATTTCAGCATGTGTGATATTTTGAATTGTTTTCTTGTGTGTCTTGCCCTCTTTAATGTCACCAATCATGTGTGGCTTATCCTCCATCAATTAAAGTGTCAAGCTCCAGCAAGCTCCAACAAGGATGAAATAGGCGTGTAGTACTCCTGCACATGTGTTGAATTCTCTTTTTTTTTTAAAATTTTGTCACGTAATGATGCACAATCTTCACACACATGGTAAATTGCAATCAACCCAAAATTGAATTTTCTAGAACACTCTAATATATCTTTAATGTGTAAAAAGTGTCTGAATACATGTTGCACTAAGACCAAAAACGTTCCAAGCATGTAGAGGGATAGAAAGCCAAATTTTTGACTCTCGTCGATTACGCAATTTTTCTCGGATTAAAATCAAGCTTCTTAGAAATGTAATATATATTATCTCACACATAATATACATAAAATAAGGTGTATATTCAACTCCAATGGCTGAGGAAAAACACCATGTGTCTTTAAGAAAAATGGATTTGAATTCTCAACAAATTTAGGCCAAATTATGGGTGATTGATGTGTGTAAGCATGGTATGACTTTGGGTTTAAAATTTTCATGTGCATCACGAAATGTTTTAGTATTTTTGGTGTATATAGGCTGACCATCTTTATATGGTAAGTACGTGACATGTCATTGAAGTTTTGGTTGTCACCCGATGCAACAACTTTTGGCTTAAGACCTTGTGACATGTTGTTATAATTTTGATGGCAACATGACTTGTAATATATAATATAACACCTGTATATACTCATAAATATGAGTTGTATATAGTGGTGTGACATCGACATACGTTTATAATATATATGACGTGTCGGTGGAATGTCAGAATATAAGTATATAGTTTGTTGTAAAAAAATATGGATATATATATAATATACGTATATGGCGTGTATAGATAGGTGTGGAGAGGGAACTTTCCATTCCAAATTTGTTGCCAAATAGCTCTCTCCAAATATGTCCCAAATATGTCTCCATTTAATAAAATAGTTAGTTCATTTCTTGAAGCACTTCACTTAATGAACTAGTTTAGTTCAGTAATTATGGCACCTGAAAATAGTATAAAGACAACAAATGTTTGCCACATGATGTAAGATTTAACACTTCATGGCATGTTAGTACGGCAACATTATATATAAACATGTAAATCATTTTTATCACGTGCATATATATCAAATAACACTTATTTCATGCATTTCGTAAACACGTAACATTTAAATCATGCATTTTCAATTCACTCAAATGCCGATTTCTCAACATTGCAGGTAGGCTGGAACTTCTAAAGTAAGTCTTGGATAGGGTACACTGCTTTTGGTTGAGTGCGCTTCCACTACCTTCTTCAGTTATGGCACAAGTCGATAGGATTTTCTTACACCTTTACGCAGCACTACTATGAAAAGAAAGAAGGATTGGGTAACTTAGAGTGTGCAAGCTTAAATTTGAAGGGGGTCTAGGAGTCATGGATTTAAAAGCCTGAAATTTTGAGCTCTTAGCAAAATACTTTTTGGACATTTATCACAAGAAAAACACTCTATTAGTACAATGGATGAACCATTCGTAAAAGCTGTATGCCCCTATGGTCCAAAACGAAACGAAAAGAGGACTCTCCTCTGTTGAAAAAGATTCTGGACATAAGAGATCATGTCATCTACAAAGAGAGATCATTAGAGGCTGCCAAGGATGTCTTGGCACGATGCATGACTGAAGGAGACTTAGGACCAAGCCTTGCTTATGACTACTTCCGTAACATAGGCCCAAAAGCACCACGGCATGTGCTGGTCTGTGATAATGCAATCACGCTCAAATATGCTTTTACCCTTTAGGTGGCAGCCATGAGAAAGCTTCCTACCAAAGATAGACTACCATACTTGGAGGTTAATGTTTGCTCCCTTTGTTCTGTGCATGTAGAGACTGGTGACCATATCCTTTTCCAAAACACCAACATAGCTCGTTGTCTTGACCTGAACCTCCGCACGCTGAAGCAGGTTTTGGCATGGAAAAAAGCGACTTAAGGGCAAAGCTTTGAGGACCAAGACATGCAAGATTGCACTAGCAGATATAGTTTACTTTATTTGGCAAGCTAGAAACAAAAACAATTTTGAAAGAATCTCAATGACATGAGAGGATATAATACATAGAGTACGTATCCATGTGTATAAGGTTATGTTCAGATTATTTCCACATCTAGTAAACTTGTACAGAGGCAGGTTGTTGCCTTATTTTGTTATTTTGCTATTTTGCTGACAGATAGTCATTAAGGCAACATGTTCCTGAAACACCTGATTTCTTGATTAATACAATATTTATATGTTAACCAAAAGTAAAGATTAAACTTGAGGGGAGCTCGACGACACTTTTTAAGATGGAGGTTACATTGGACAAAGCGGAGTTAATTGGAGGAAGTCTCCATATTTTATAAGTCCTATAATGTTGTACCATTCTGTATATTGAACATTGGTATATCCGTGTGTGATATTGTAGATTAAGATAGTTAATTTTCTGAAAAGATCTTGTAAAAATTGAATGTATAACTATTTTAATATTGATTTGGACCAACCACCGCCAATATGACAGAAAATTTTGCTGAACATCGGAGAATTGAGTTTCTCAATCAAAAATTCTAAAAATTATAAAACATGGTTGAACGGACCCTTAATATAGTTTTCTTTTTAAAAAAAAATTTGATGCAGTTTTGAAAAGTTTGATTTTAGTTTACACTAGTATTGTTGTACTAGCTAGATTGATTAAAAGTAGCATTTTTGTATTAATCCAACCTTAATTTACAAAAAGTTAAATCCAAGTAATACTTGGTACCATAAATTCATCACATAACAATAGTACAACCAATTTATATATTTGACTGTGATTACCAATTCGCGATCTAGATAGGTCATATAAATTATGTAATTAAAGCAAAATAACTTGGTACATGCAACAGTACAACTAAAACATAATCTCACTAATTAAAAGAGAAGAAAAGGTTTCACTTACTATAGAGATTCATATTGTGTAGCCTATCATAATGAAATCTTCAACGCGATTGAATCTAAAAGACATTACAAAATTGAAAGAGAACAAGATCCAAAGTTACTATGAAGGATTCGGAACTCGTTTCGGACATGACAATTGGCTTATTCAACCTAGCATCTAAACTCACTTTGAAAATTAGTCTCTCCAATTTTGACACCTTTGACAAGTCAAGGGTACGTGTCGATCTGTTGACACAAAAATTTCTAACCATTCAATATCATACCCATGAATAATCCTCCCCACAAGAGAATGCCAAACCACTCAAGTAAAACCTTTTGAAACACTCAAAATAATAATTCTAATGAAGCAATTCAGTAAATAACCAATGAGAAAGTTAAGTCATATAAACTATCTTCTATGCTCATTCATCATACATTCATCATCATCTTCAATGTAAATATATTTGTGAACTTTATATGTGTAAAAATAGTAAGTAGCGGTGTAAACAAAATATATGATAAGTAAGTAATCTCACAACCTCTTGTGGGATCACAAAATGCAGAAACAAGTTTTGAAATATTAATAACTTTTACATAATTAAAAAAACATCAAGTTTCTCATATTTAAAGCTTCTGATATAGTATTTTTTGTTTGGCTCTTAATTGAATTATATCATTCGTCAGAATATTTATTTAGAAATAACCCCTTCTATAATGCTCTCAGTGATCCCTAATCTTAGAGGAGGGCGTGGAGTTTAATCCCCATGTTTGGATATTCTAGCGACCTCGCGTAGATTGCTACACTATATAACATACACTTTTGTACCTTTATGTAACTGATCCTACGTCACCAGTATCATTTATTTAAGAGCATAAAGACCTCTTCTCAATAAAATCGAAACATCATTAATAAACTTTCACATAAAACACGTACGTAACACAAAACACAAGCCTATTCTCCTCCTCTTAACGAGAAACATGTTCACCCCAGTATTAATTTGGCGTCATAGCTTACTGTAAACAATCCTATCTTTGTCCTCTTCCTATGTCTGCTCCACCAGGTCTTAACCCCAAGCAACATAAATATATTTGGTCATTCTGTAAGGCTTTGGTCGTCGGAAATTGAGATATATTACTTACCAGGTTGGTGTTAGGAAAGTAAATCATTCTTTAATAAGAATTATTCAGGGTATCAATCAATTATTTTGTGTATAAGTAGATATCCGTGATCATAGGAATCAGTTTTTAATACTTACCATGTATGGGATGTACCCGGGTGTATAAGAGGAGAGAAAGATATACATATTTTCATTGTGAATAGTATTACATTCTACCATATCTCTACCATTACAGTACTTAACATGGTACCAGGGCAGGGCTGATCCCTTCTCGAATTACTAGATTGAGAGTTTCTTTGAGTGAATGCTCAAAATTATACTCATCATTGCCTATTTCTTACATGATTTTCGGTCATACCTTCCTTGGCTATCACCTACCTTAGCCAATATTGGCTTTGATCTCTGTAGAACTGCTGTTCTTATCTTGCTGCAGCCTTCGTGTGTTATCTGCCTAGAAAAAAAACAGAGCCATGTCAACTCCAGAAATAACTGAACAAGAAACACCAACCCCATCACCAAATCTCGTAGATTTAGCTGTCCAAGTGGCCAATATTCTGCAAAATACCCCAGCAAGACCATCAATGAACCCAGCACCAGCGCCACCCATACCCTTATCTATGGAAAATCTTACCATTGCTGTCAAGCTAAACAGCAACAACTATGTCGTCTGGGCACCACTGGTGCTGAGGGCAATTATTGGTAGGGGAGGTGACCTCACCTGACTGGCGTCCCTCCTCCACCATTACCAACGGATCCTGAATTCCCTGGGTTGGAGCAGACTTAGAATTCAGTCTTTACTTTGATAATACAGACTACAGAACCATCGCCGGTGATGAATGTGACTCGTTATCCCACTGCAAAAGCATTGTGGGATGACTTAGCCCTTACCTATGGATCTGGAACTGACTCCCTCGGAGTATATGATCTTCATAGGTGAGCCAGCCTTATCAGACAAGGGGGAGGCAGTATTGAGACATGTTGGAATCGCCTGTAGGATCTATGGACTGCCATAGATGCTCAAGAACCAAACCCCATGACCTGTGTTACAGATATTAACAAACATAATTGAAAGATGGAAGCTCTCCGACTATATCAATTTTTGACTGCAATTGATGAGAAGTTAACTACGGAGAAAAACAATCTGCTGAAGAGAGTCCCATTACCAAACTTGGAGACTACATACTGAGAAATCTGAAAGGCAGAGGAGCAATCTGCTGTACTGAAAGGAATCCTCTCAGAAGAAGATTCATCACCAGGGATGGGGCACAGCCTGGCAACGCATGCACCTGCTATCAGAAGCCGTGATTATGGATAGGGTCAAGGACGAGGAATAGCACAAGGAAAAGGTTGCAGTGGACAGGGACCACTACCACACTCCGATGTCTCACGGCGCGTGGAGGATAAAGAAGGGCTTGTGTGTAGCCACTGTGGCCAAAGGAGGCATTCAAAGGAAATTGCTTTCAACTCATCGGATATCCCGATTGGTATGAAGGCAAGAAGCATCAAAGTGAAGGAGGTTGTGGAAAAGGAGCTGCTATGGCGGGGGCTGGTGCCCTAGCCAGCAATACTTAGATAGACACAGCAGACAGCAGCCGCGGGAGTGAATGATAAAGGAGGTAAAAGGGTTGAGGTTAAAAACCTCAACTCTCCAAATTTGTGTTTAGACTATTATGCCCCTTCTAAAATGACATCATTTACCCTGCAAGAATTATATATAGCGAATTCCACCCCTCAAATTGTGGAAAATACCCAGTTCACCCCAACAGTGTCTGATTTATCTCAAAATACCCCTGAACTTTCCATCAATTCCAAAATAACCCCAAAAAATTACCAAGATCGTCCCTGCAACCATAATTTTTTAAAAAACCCTATTTACCCTATTAAACAGCATGCGGCTTTTCTACCACCAATCCCAATGTGACTGACCCTACTTTGATCAATGATAGTAGTGCCACCGACACCATGACCAAATATCTTCATGACTTTACAAATTGGACACACCCAACCAAAACCCATATCGAAACTGAAAGCGGAGCCCTTATTCTGATCTCCGGCACTGGTACTAGTTCTTTCATTCCTAACCTACACTTGCGTAATTGTCTGTATGTGCCTGGACTTTCCTCAAAATTATTATCTATCAGTCAAATTACCCATGACTTACATTATGCTGCGCTTATGTATACTACCGTTTGTTTATTACAGGATATCTGCTCGAGGGTGATCATTGGGTGTGGCATTGAGAAAACAGGGCTATACTATGTGACAGATGTGGTGCAATAGGGCCGGTCTAATCTTGCCACTAGGGCTGCCCAACAACGACTATGGCTATGGCACCGTTGTCTCGGTCATCCCTCATTAACTTACATGAAACTGTTATTTCCTTTCTTAGTTTAGTATGGACTTTCTTTACCTTGTGACATGTGTTTTTGTGCTAAGCATCATCGTTCTACTTATAAACCTAATAATATCTGGGTTAAAACATTATTTAGTTTGGTTCACTCTGATGTGTGGGGTCCTTCTCCACATCCTACCACCCTTGGGTTCCAGTACTTTATTCTTTTTGTAGACGATTTTCACGAATAACATGGGTTTATTTCCTTAAAAATGAGACTGACGTTATTTAAGTTTATTGACTTCTATCATATGATCAATACACAATTCCACACTAAAGTTCGAATCCTCCGATCTGATAATGGTGAAGAATACATTTCAGTGGTCTAAAAGATTTTTTCAGGGAACATGGTATTCTGCATCAGCCATCTTGTTCGAACACACCTGAACAAAATGGTGTGGCCAAACGCAAAAATCATGTTCTCCTCAAGATGACCCAAGCCATGATGATAGAATCTCATGTTCCTAAAACTTTTTGGCAGAAGCTGTTGCTACCTCTTCATATCTTCTTAACCGCCTGCCTACCAAAATTCTTGATCATCACACCCCATTGTCTACACTTGCTCATCAAACAGAGGTACCCTTCGTCCTTACACTACACCAAAAAAATATTTGGATGCACCGTGTTTGTTCATATTCCATATACTCAATGCACCAAACTGATGCATGTGTAAACAAATGTGTGTTTGTGGGCTATGCCACGTCTCAAAAAGGCTACAGGTGTTATAATCTTTGCACTCATGACATCCATATTACCATGGATTGCACATTTCTCGAACACGAGTATTTCAAAATAGGCCTTTCTTGGCCTCAGCGGGAAACATACTGTGAGACCTACGACTGGCTCCATAACCCTAATCATTCAAAGGAAATTCCAACACGACAAGAAGGTGGTGTTGACGGAGCCTTGCCTGGCGGAGATATAGCTCTCTCTTCTGAACAAACCAATGACTCCCCTCCGGCGAATAGTCTGCATAATCAGGTATAACCCTCACCCACTCTGTCCTCACTTATGTCCTCCTCTGAGTTGAGTATAGTTCCCTTGCCTACTGTTCATAATGACCCCCCCAGTCCATGTCCTGTTATATGTGAAACTGTTTAGGATAATGATGACATGTCAGCAGAACAGGGCAGAGTGCTTCCACCTCAACAGAATAGAGGAAGACCTCCAGTACAGTACTCACTGAGTAAAATGTCTAAAAGAACACTATATCCAGTCAAGGGTGTGAAAGGGTTTCTGTCTTCGTTATGTGATACTATAATTCCCAGGACAGTTTAGGAAGTATTGAGTCAACCTGAATGGCGTACGACAACGAAGGAAGAGATGAGTGTGTTACACAAAAAAAGACACCTGGGACAAGGTTCCTTTACCAAGTGGGAAGCACTCGGTCAGTTGCCATTGGGTATATACGATCAAGTACAAAGCTCATGGGAGTACCGAGAGGTATAAGGCAAGGTTGATTGCAAGGGGATATACCTAAACATGCGGCATTGATTATTCAGAGACTTTTTCACCAGTGCCAAAGCTTGACACGATCAGGGTTCTTTTTTCAGTGACAGCCACTAAGTCTTGGCCTCTTTATCAGTATGATGTGAAGAACACTTTTCTTAATGGAGAACTGAAAGAGGAGGTGTATATGAGTGCGCCCCCTTGGTTTGAGATGATTTTACAGAAAATGAGGTATGCGGTTGAGACGCTCTTTATATGTGTAGGACCTCAGGCGCTACCAGCTCTCCCAAAACCAATTGGTGATAGGAGATGCGCATACCCTAGCCTTTATAGTGCATTCAGCACACAAGCGCCCACGGCATTCGACTATGACTTGGCCCACCCGGCCTACGCCCACCGGCCTACGCCACGGGACAATTGCTGCACCTAACAATCTCCCCCTCAACAATTGCTCCTGCTGGGAATCGAACCCGTGACCTCGCTCTGATACCACACTAAACATGATGTCAGGTCTTGATGCAGTTAAGTATAACAGTGATCCAATCATAGACCTATAGAGTGTGTCATCAAAAGGTTTACCATTTTCATCCTTATCAAGTTTGGTACTAACACTCATGGGGATAGTTGTAGGTTTCAACTCTTCAAAACCAAACTTCTTAATCATATCATTGACATACTTAAGTTGGCTAATGTGAATTCCTTGAGGGGTTTGTTTGATTTGAAGTCCTAAGAAATAATTCAACTCTCCTACCATTGACATTTCAAACTCTGACTTCATACATTCTTCGAAGTCTTTTACTAAGGTAAAGTTAGTTGAACCAAAGATAATATCGTCTACATATATTTGAACTATTAACAAATCATTACCTTTTCTTCTTAGGAATAATGTGTTGTCTATGGTTCACCTTTGATAATTATTTGCAATAAGAAAGTTTGCAAATCTATCATACCAAGCTCTTGGAGCTTGTTTCAAACCATATAAAGCTTTCTTAAGCTTGTAAACATGGTTAGGATTCTTTGGATCTTCGAATCCAGGGGGTTGTTTGACAAACACCTCTTCTTGGATGTATCCATTCAAGAATGCACTCTTGACATCCATTTGGAAGAGTTTAATGTTACATAGACTTCCAATTGCAAGTAACAATCTAATTGCTTCTAGTCGTGCAACGGGTGCAAAGGTTTCCTCATAATCTATTCCTTCTTGTTGATTATATCCTTGTGCGACTAGTCTAGCTTTATTTCTTGTAATGTTTCCTTGTTCGTCCATCTTATTCCTAAACACCCATTTCGTTCCTATTATTGACTTGTTTTTGGGTTTAGGTACTAAGTCCCACACGTTGTTCCTTGTGAATTGATTTAATTCCTCATGCATAGCATCTATCCAAGAGATATCACCTAAGGCTTCCTTTACGTTCTTAGGTTCTAATTGTGAGATTAAGCTATGTCCTTCAAGTTGATTTATATTTCTACGTGTTCTAACCCCAACACTTGGATCCCCAATGATTAATTCTCTAGGGTGCCACCAATTCCTAGATCGACTAGGTTCACCCTCATCTTGTTCAAATGTTTCATTAGTGTGAACATTATCATATGTAACTGGATCATTAGTTACATTATCTTCCAATTGCAAAGTTTCTTCATTTATATCACCTAAGGGTTCATGCATGTCTTGTTCAGGGGGAGTTGGTTCTAGATGATCAAGTACAGGCTCAAGTAATGCATCATCATCAAACATATTTTCAACATTTGTTTCTTGTTTATGTTGATGTTTATCACTAACTTCAAAGCATGCATTTTCATTGAATTTCACATGTATGGATTCAATTATTTTTCTAGATGCAGGATTATAACACCTATATGCTCTTGAGTTAGTTGAATACCCAACAAATATGCATTCAATAGACTTTTGTTCAAATTTATCTAGATTATCCTTAGTGTTTAACACAAAACATTTACATCCAAATACTTTAAGATAATCTATCTTAAGTTGTCTATTGTTTAGCAATTCATAAGGTGTTTTATTTAATTTCTTTCTAATAGTGAGCCTATTTATAATATAACATGCACAATTAACAGCTTCAGCCCATAAATACTTAGGTAATTTATTTTCACACAGCATTGTCCTAGCAACTTCTTGAATCGTTCTATTTTTACGTTCAACAACTCTATTGAGTTGTGGTGTTCTAGGTGGTGAGAATTTATGTTTTATTCCATGTAGTTCACAAAAGTTGATTACATCTTTATTTTTAAATTCTCCACCTCTATCACTTCTAATTCTTTTGACATTTTCTTCGTAAATGTTTTCAAGTTGCTTGATAAGAGTTTCGATTGCTAATGGAGCATCGTCTTTATGTGTTAAGAACAATGTCCATGTGTAGCGTGAGTAATCATCTACTATGACACACACATAGTAGTGTCCACCTAGACTTCTTGTCCTATTTGGACCAAATAAGTCTAAGTGAAGCAATTCTAGTACATGACTAGTACTCACTTCATGTTTCGGTTTTAAGGTTTCTTTAATGTGTTTTCCCTTAATACATGTTTCACACATTTGAAAATTATCTAAGTCTAACTTAGGCATACCTCTAATTAAATTCTTTTTAGATAATTTCCTAATGGTTGAAATTCCTATATGGCCTAATCTTCTATGCCATAAATTCACATCTAAGTAATGTGATATTAGACACTTAACCTTAGCATCTAACATGTTATCTAAGGTAAGAGTATAAATATTACCATCTCTATTTCCTTTTAAAACTATTTCTCCTTTTTCATTTATTATATCACATGAATTGGGAAGAAAGGAGACATTATAACCACAATCGATAAGTTGAGAAATACTAAGTAGATTATACGATAGATTGCTTACTAATAACACATTTCGTATTTGAAATGTGTTAGGGTCCCCAATTGTTCCTTTTCCAACAACTTGTCCTTTGTTGTTGTCACCGAATGTTACTTTTCCTCCATTCTTAATATGTTCCAATTCGATGAATAGCTTGGGGTTCCCCGTCATATGCCTCAAACATCCACTATCTAAAAACCATTTGGTTTTCAGATTCTTTGACTTTGCCTCCTTCTTGCATTCCTTGCGTTTATCCTACAATGGAGACAAAGCTTTAGGTACCCTTTATTTGGGTCCTTGAATGTTAGGGGCATTATTCTTGTTTAGATAACCCTTAGGTATCCAAACTTGAACATACCTTTTAGGCACATTTTTAGCATGGTTAAAATAAGAAGGATAAGCATATAGATGATTATTCCTCATAAGTGAAGATGTATTGTTATACATGTTGCGCCGTGGTTGATAATCGTTATAGAATGGCCGAGATTTATGATGTATATAAGGCATGTGAATTTGTTTCTTATATGGCGCAGTATAAGTGTGTTCATAGGCATTTCTATAAGACTTATAAGAGTGTTGCCTATACTTAGGTTCATAATAAGTTGTATGCATTTTATTCGGTCTAGATGCATTTGTATACATGTAGGCATAGTTTTTAGGTTGTCTAGATGCAAAGTTTGGCCTAGATGTATAGTTATGCGTGTGTGCTTTTATGGGTGTATGTTGCATCTTTATCTTTGAATAAGTAGAAGAAGGAGTAGAAGAAGATTTAGCAGAAAAATTTGTTTTTATAACTTTATAAGGTTGTTTCGTAGTTGATGATACAAACTTAGTCTTTTTATCTGATTTGCCATCTTCTTCTTTATATCCCAATCCAGTTTTATCATTTCCATACTTTTGTGATGATATAAGTGTATCTAACATATTTGCACCAGATTTAAATTGTTCTATCATTTTTTCTAAGGTAAATTTAGAAGACTTAAGTTGCACTATTTCATTTTCACAACTTTCTAACTTAGATTTTAACATTTTATTTTCCATTTGTAACTTTTATTCATCTTTCCTATATGATTCAATTTTATTCTCTAAAGAATCAAGAGTATTAGTAGACTCTTGTTTAAGAGATTCTAGTTGATCGGAAAATTCCAAGTTGGACGTCTTCAACTTGTCATTTTCTTCAACTAGTTTCTTCTTTTCTTTAGAGAGCCTCTTACAGTGAGCATGCATTCTTAGGAATTCTTCATACATTTCATCAAATGTCATGTCACTATCAGAATCACTATCAGAAGAAGAACATACCTCGTTGGATACGAAGCAGACTTGAGCTTCCTCAGTTTCGGATTCTGAGTCGGATGAGTCGCTCCATGTGCTCACCTTCATTGCTCGTTTCCCTTTTCTTGCCTTAGACTCCTTTGTCTTTGTCGTTTGAGCCTCCTTGTCCTTGGCTTGTTTATTATTGTTGTGGTTATAATTATTTTTCTTCGTGGGACAGTCGTATGAAATATGTCCTTTTTGACCGCATTCATAACACTTTAATTCTTTATTATACCATTTGTTTGTGTTATTCTTCCTAGGTTGAGAAGAAGAAGAAGAATTACATTGTCTATTCCTGTTTGGACGTTTGAAAAACTTTCTAAGTTTTCTAGCGATCAATATCAAGTCATCATCTAATTCAGTATCACTATTGCTATCATCGTTACTAGCATGTGTTTCGGTTGTTTTGAAAGCTATAGACTTACCGGATGACTTAGACGATTCAGACTTTCGTTGGTTTAATTTTACCTCGTAGACTTTAAGAGACCCGATCAATTCATCCATCTTAGTGATTGACTTTGTCTCCTCGATTGCATTCACCTTTGGATCCCATTCAGCAGGGAGGCTTCTTAGCACCTTTTGAACCTTTTCACTGTTCGAAAATGACTTCCCTAAAGCTTCAAGGGCATTGAAAATATTAGTAATCCTCAAATCCATAGATGCTATGGATTCGTTTGGCAACATATTGAAAGTCTCTAATTCAGTCATAAGCATGTTTATTTTTGACTCTTTAACACCACTAGTACCTTCATGCTTTAATACAAGTGATTTCCACATGTCGTGTGCGCTTGTGCAATTTGACACATATCCTGCTTCAGAAGTTGTAAGTCCATTTAAAAGTAATTGCATGGCTTTAGCATTCATGGACATTTTCTTTTTATCATCCGATGACCATTCACTTTTATATTTTTCAACCTCTTGAGTTACTCCACTAACTTGTATAACTTTCGTTGGAATGTACGGCCCATCTTCAACTATAGACCATAAATCGATGTCTATAGCCATTAAGAATAGCCTCATTCTTAGTTTCCAATGAACAAAATTATAGCCATAAAAAAGAGGAGGGCGTTGTGTAGACATACCTTCCAACTCACCTTTGTGAGAAACAATAGCCATAGTAGTACCTTGGATTTGAGACAAGCAGTATATAAAGAATTGTTGTTTCTTGGCCCTGTATTGTACGTACGGTGTTGAATCTTGCTTCTTTTGAGTGGTGTTGGTCTGGCTCTGATACCAAATGTTGGACCGTGCAACTGCAATAAACACCACTAGAGGGGAGGGTGAATAGTGGTTAGCGGAAATTACACTACAACCCTTTGTTAAAATCCCCTTTGAAAACAGAATCTGAGACCACCTCAGATTCAGAACCCGTTTTCAAAAATTCACAAATAATTGTACACAACTCCAAAAATTATGAAACTTTCCAGAATTGATCTTCAATGAGTTAACAAGACTCTTTTCAAAAATCAGACAAAACTAAGATCGTTTGACCCTTCAAACAAATTAAAAGATTTAGATGGTCAATCTGGACAGAATTGGACAGAATGTTGCTGATTTTGCAAATAGTGTTTCTCTTTGAATACTCAACCAAAAAGGTTGATCTTTATATCAAAACACTCCTTAGGATGTGTAGATGAAGTTTCCAAAAGGCTCTGACCTTAAACAATTCTTGAAAAATACAGAATTTAAGTTTTCTCAAAACTGGTCAGATTGCAGCCAGATTGGAGCAGTTATCTTGCAAAGACTGAAAGACTAACTTTACCTTGCTCAAATCAAGTGATTCTTGTTGCAAATGAAAGATAAAAGTCTGAAGTATAATTCCACCAAAAATCACGAATTTTGAAAATGTTTAGCTATTTTTTCAAATTGTGTGAAGTTGGGTGAAAGCTGCAGTCAAAAACGGGCAGAAAACATAAATAAAGAAACAAGAGAAGAACACCGAGGATTTATCCTGGTTCGGTCAATGTGACCTACTCCAGTCCCAAGGAACACCTTTCATTGGATTTCACTATGAAATGAGCACCTTACAACAAGAGCCAAGCTTGATCCTTGGGTTATACACCAACCCTACACAAGACTTGGATAATCACCTTCTAAGCAACACTTAGTTGCAACTCCTCTAACACCTATTGATATAGCCTTATAAAGATGGCTAATCAATCTTACAAATGAAGCTCAAGAGGCTTGTAGCACAACAAAAATATCAAGAACACCTTTGCTACAACAAAATACAACAACAAGAACAAGAAGATGAATATGAAAGCTATAGAATGCTTGTGAGCTTCAAGTGTGTTTCATCTTCTTCACCAATGCCTCTATTTATAGTGTGATTTGAGCCTTGAAGATAAGAATGCCAATGTGTCATCATCTTCATCATCAACTCCAAATGTCTTCTCATCATTGGTTGGCTTTGTACACTTGGCAAAATAAAACACAATGATTGGTCCACCTTGGCAAAATGATGTGGCCGATTTTTCCATCTTGGATTTATCATAAATATCCTTTGCAAAAATGAGAAGATAAAATGGAATATGCTTCAAGAATTTCTCAACTCCTTTCCATGAGAATAGCCATGTGAGTGTTGAAGGATTCAACCCAAAAAATCTGCTCCAACAAGGAAATGTAGCCGTTGGCTACAACATTACAATTCCAAAAAAATTCTTTTTGTTTTCCCTTAATAAAATGAGAAAGGATAATACACCAAATTATCCTCAACTTCAAGCATCATAATAGGACATGTGAGAGCTCCATTTGACTTCAAAAATCTGCTGAAAATACCCAAGAAAAACAATATAGCCGTTGGCTATTTTTAGTAAATTCCAAGTTGGCAATTTTGCTAACTAGCTCCTTTTTGGTTGGTCCACTTGTCTCCAACTCATAAAATGAACTCCACATCATATCCACCAGCATATTCACGTTTTTTCACATATATATAAGTGTAGCAACTCAGATTTTTGAAGAAGCAATAAATAGATAACACTTGACAAGATTATGTCAACGTGTAACACCGAAATTCCTCAATATTTCTTCTTATATGTCAAGAACATTTCCACACCTTTGACACCTTTAATATCTCTGAATAATGATGATAAATATTCTCTTATAACATATATAAGAGGGTCTTCAAGAAAAAATAGAATTTGACATCTCAAATCGTCACATATCCAGCTATAGTCAATAATATCATCGGTTGAGAGAATAAGATATAAGATCACCATATTATCTTCAAAATAACAATAACACAGCTCCAGAATGAATATAATAATATGATCAAGAGATTCCTTGAGTGAAAATACCAAAAATACCCTTGGGGGTAAAATTACCAAAATACCCCTGGTGTGAGAAAACTCCAGAAATGATCCCGATGGTCAGAAATAATCATGATACCAACTTAGTCATGATAAATAGTATAAGAATGTGCTCTTGAAATATTTCCACCATATCATGTTCCTACAAAACTCAAAATACCAATTTTGCCCTTTTTGGTAAGTTGTAGAAACTTCCAAGGCACGTTAGTCACAAGTCAAAAATAATCACCAAAAACACATAATAATCACATAATGAACATGTATAAATCATGTACAAATGAAAACAATCATTTTAACACATTTTAGAAAATTATTTCTAAAAACCCTAGACATCGATCGATCGAAGTGAGGGTTCGATGTACATCGATGTGTACATCAATCGATCGATGTGTCTCAAGTTTAGAGATCGATTTCAACTTTTTCAACTTTTTCAACTTTTAATCACATATAACACCATGTATGACATTTTTAAGTATTAACCACTTATCCTTTGTTAAAATCCCCTTTGAAAGGATAATACACCAAATTATCCTCAACTTCAAGCATCATAATAGTTAAAAATGTCATACATGGTGTTATATGTGATTAAAAGTTGAAAAAGTTGAAAAAGTTGAAATCGATCTCTAAACTTGAGACACATCGATCGATTGATGTACACATCGATGTACATCGAACCCTCACTTCGATCGATCGATGTCTAGGGTTTTTAGAAATAATTTTCTAAAATGTGTTAAAATGATTGTTTTCATTTGTACATGATTTATACATGTTCATTATGTGATTATTATGTGTTTTTGGTGATTATTTTTGACTTGTGACTAACGTGCCTTGGAAGTTTCTACAACTTACCAAAAAGGGCAAAATTGGTATTTTGAGTTTTGTAGGAACATGATATGGTGGAAATATTTCAAGAGCACATTCTTATACTATTTATCATGACTAAGTTGGTATCATGATTATTTCTGACCATCGGGATCATTTCTGGAGTTTTCTCACACCAGGGGTATTTTGGTAATTTTACCCCCAAGGGTATTTTTGGTATTTTCACTCAAGGAATCTCTTGATCATATTATTATATTCATTCTGGAGCTGTGTTATTGTTATTTTGAAGATAATATGGTGATCTTATATCTTATTCTCTCAACCGATGATATTATCGACTATAGCTGGATATGTGACGATTTGAGATGTCAAATTCTATTTTTTCTTGAAGACCCTCTTATATATGTTATAAGAGAATATTTATCATCATTATTCAGAGATATTAAAGGTGTCAAAGGTGTGGAAATGTTCTTGACATATAAGAAGAAATATTGAGGAATTTCGGTGTTACACGTTGACATAATCTTGTCAAGTGTTATCTATTTATTTCTTCTTCAAAAATCTGAGTTGCTACACTTATATATATGTGAAAAAACGTGAATATGCTGGTGGATATGATGTGGAGTTCATTTTATGAGTTGGAGACAAGTGGACCAACCAAAAAGGAGCTAGTTGGCAAAATTGCCAACTTGGAATTTACTAAAAATAGCCAACGGCTATATTGTTTTTCTTGGGTATTTTCAGCAGATTTTTGAAGTCAAATGGAGCTCTCACATGTCCTATTATGATGCTTGAAGTTGAGGATAATTTGGTGTATTATCCTTTCTCATTTTATTAAGGGAAAACAAAAAGAATTTTTTTGGAATTGTAATGTTGTAGCCAACGGCTACATTTCCTTGTTGGAGCAGATTTTTTGGGTTGAATCCTTCAACACTCACATGGCTATTCTCATGGAAAGGAGTTGAGAAATTCTTGAAGCATATTCCATTTTATCTTCTCATTTTTGCAAAGGATAATTATGATAAATCCAAGGTGGAAAAATCGGCCACATCATTTTGCCAAGGTGGACCAATCATTGTGTTTTATTTTGCCAAGTGTACAAAGCCAACCAATGATGAGAAGACATTTGGAGTTGATGATGAAGATGATGACACATTGGCATTCTTATCTTCAAGGCTCAAATCACACTATAAATAGAGGCATTGGTGAAGAAGATGAAACACACTTGAAGCTCACAAGCATTCTATAGCTTTCATATTCATCTTCTTGTTCTTGTTGTTGTATTTTGTTGTAGCAAAGGTGTTCTTGATATTTTTGTTGTGCTACAAGCCTCTTGAGCTTCATTTGTAAGATTGATTAGCCATCTTTATAAGGCTATATCAATAGGTGTTAGAGGAGTTGCAACTAAGTGTTGCTTAGAAGGTGATTATCCAAGTCTTGTGTAGGGTTGATGTATAACCCAAGGATCAAGCTTGGCTCTTGTTGTAAGGTGCTCATTTCATAGTGAAATCCAAGGAAAGGTGTTCCTTGGGACTGGAGTAGGTCACATTGACCGAACCAGGATAAATCCTCGGTGTTCTTCTCTTGTTTCTTTATTTATGTTTTCTGCCCGTTTTTGACTGCAGCTTTCACCCAACTTCACACAATTTGAAAAAATAGCTAAACATTTTCAAAATTCGTGATTTTTGGTGGAGTTATACTTCAGACTTTTATCTTTCATTTGCAACAAGAATCACTTGATTTGAGCAAGGTAAAGTTAGTCTTTCAGTCTTTGCAAGATAACTGCTCCAATCTGGCTGCAATCTGACCAGTTTTGAGAAAACTTAAATTCTGTATTTTTCAAGAATTGTTTAAGGTCAGGGCCTTTTGGAAACTTCATCTACACATTCTAAGGAGTGTTTTGATATAAAGATCAACCTTTTTGGTTGAGTATTCAAAGAGAAACACTATTTGCAAAATCAGCAACATTCTGTCCAATTCTGTCCAGATTGACCATCTAAATCTTTTAATTTGTTTGAAGGGTCAAACGATCTTATTTTTGTCTGATTTTTGGAAAGAGTCTTGTTAACTCATTGAAGTTCAATTCTGGAGAGTTTCATAATTTTTGGAGTTGTGTACAATTATTTGTGAATTTTTGAAAACGGGTTCTGAATCTGAGGTGGTCTCAGATTCTGTTTTCAAAGGGGATTTTAACAAAGGGTTGTAGTGTAATTTCCGCTAACCACTATTCACCCCCCCCCTCTAGTGGTGTTTATTGCAGTTGCACGGTCCAACAATATGGACTCAAACAGTCATCCAGGACATGGTTTGGGAGGTTTACTACTTTCATGAAGAAACAAAATTATAAATAGAGGAATGTTGACCATACACTATTTATCAAGAGGAAGGGGTCCCAAGTGACTTGCCTTATAATTTATGTAGACGATATGATTATTACAGGAGAGGACACGGAGGAGATGACAGTACTAAAACATCAACTGTTCTTGGAATTTTAAATGAATGATCTGGGGGATTTGAGATATTTATTGGGAATAGAGATGCAACGTTCTGAACAAGGACCTTTATTTCTCAACATAAGTGTGTTCTGCATCTGCTTGCTGAGGTAGTTATCTTAGACTGCAAACCTGCTGGAGCCCTGATGTTGGTAAACCAGAAGTTAGAACTCGAAGAAGGAAGACCTAATATAGACCAAGGGAGGTACCAACAGTTAGTCAGGAATTTGATTTACTTAGCACGTACTCGCCCAGGTATTTCATTTGCAGTTGGACTGTAAGTCAGTTCATGCATCAACCTCAGGACCATTATATGGAAGTTGTAATGAGAATCGTCCGATACTTAAAAGGAACAGTTGGACGTGGTATCTAGTTCAGAAACCACGATCATTTGGATATCAAGGTGTATACAAATGCTAATTGGGCATGGACTTTAGTGGATCAACGGTACAACTCATGGTACTTTGCCCTAGTTGGAGGAAACCTGGTCACATGGAGGAGTAAAAAGCAGAAATTAGTAGCCCTATCTAGCGCTGAAGCAGAGTTTCGAGGGATCGCTAAGGGGGTTATCGAAATCTTTTGGCTAAAGAAATTAATGGGTGATCTTGGCCTTCAAGTTTCACTCCCGACCAAGCTAATGTGTGATAATAAGACATCGATTAATATTTTCGAGATCCGGTATAGCATGATTGGACTAAACACATTGAGGTTGATCACCATTTTATTAAAGAGAAGATTGAGGACAAGGTTGTTGAGTTGCCACTTTTGCCATCAGAAGATCAATTAGCAAATATCTTAACTAAAAGTGTAGCTGTAAAGGCATTTGATGAGACGTTGGTCAAGTTGGGCATTGCAGATTTTCCTGCTCAACTTGAGGAAAGCGTTAGGAAAGTAAATCACTCCTTAAACAGAATTATTCAGTGTATCAATCAATTATTTTGTGCATCAGTAGATATCCGTGATTATAAGAATCAATTTTTAATACTTACCATATAAGATGTACCCGGGTGTATAAGAGGAGAGAAAGATGTACATATTTTCAGTGTGTTCTACCATATCTCTACCATAACATTACTTAACAGTTGGGTTCAATATTTTGAATCAATAAGGTAAATACACATTGATCGTTTTGCCCCCAATGCACGTAGGCTTGTTCGGTGGGTAGAGGTGGTGGAGGAACCTCAATAATATGGACGCTCCTACCTCCACCTCCCCCAACTTCGTTCCTTATTGAGGTAGGAGTAATTCTCTCCATTGAATTTGTTCTCTATCGTCAAAATTGCAGAGTTGGTTGTACACCAAGACTCTGCCATATCAAATTTGCGAGATGAAGAGTGAAATCTTCTTGTTTGCAAAACATCTTTATATTTCTTTTTTAACCTTTATCCCATTTGATGTTTTACTTTTTCTTAACATTTTTCCATATGAATAGAAACAAACAGAAGAATTTCCTACGACATGGATGTCGCTAGTCCTGTGAAAAAATTAAGCAACGAATATTCAAGAACTGGAAAGAAATTCAAGCAGCAATTGTATCAAGCAAGCATAATATAAATCGATGCATAACAAAAATGAATCAGAAACTCAGTTGCGATAGAGAGAAGAGAGGAAAATCGCATTTCATTCAAGAAGGAAGAATTTTCGAATGAATCATTCAGTCAGCCAGGCGGTTACAAATTTAACAGAAGAAGAAGATGTCAAAATAACCAAAACACCCCTCAGTTAACTGCCACTACAGCTATGTTAGTAAGGGCAAAATCGAGATTTCAAACTATTTAAAACATTCCCGCCTGCATCTTCCTTTCTTCCTCCTTCAGCCCTGCACTCCTTGTACTTCGTTGCTCCCCTTACACTTCACGTGATCTCCATGTAACTGCCATATCCTTGTCCAATCAACATGCTAACGTGGAACTTAAAACCTCCAATCGTTGATTGACTCACTTTGCAGCAGTTCAAGTCACCTTCGCGCCCTTCACTTACAACTGCTTCTTCCCAGCACCTTCATGCCGTAATACTATCAAGTTTTGACACCCCCCCTCAAGCTCAGCTTGGTATATAGATTTTAAACACCTAGTGCCTCAATCAACTATGACAACCTCCTTGCGGCCAGTGCCTTAGTAAACATATCCGCAAGTTGAAGCTCAGTGCGTATAGGCATCAACTTCAGTATTCCATCCTGCACCTCATCTCTTACTACATGACAGTCTATTTCGATATGCTTCGTTCTTTCATGATTAACGTGATTCTCTGCAATATAAACTTCACTTTTGCAATCACAAAAAACTTCGACGGGTTTATGCTCTGCCAAGCCTAAATCCTTCATTAAATATAGGAGCCATTGAACCTCACAAGTCACCATCGCCAAGGCCCTATACTCTGCCTCCGCTGAAGACCTAGACACCATTGTCTGCTTTTTGGCTTTCCAAGAAACTAGTGCATTCCCAAGGAATACACAATATCCCGTTATTGATCTCCTTGTTTCATGACATCCTTCACAGTCAGCATCCACAAACGCCTTCAGCTTCAAGTCACCAGCTCTAGGAAATAGCAAACCTTGCCCAACAGTTCCTTTGATATATCTAAGGACTCTATGAGCTGCTCTCAAATGGTTCTCCGTAGGGCGATCCATAAACTGACTAAGTTATTGCACAGAAAAAGCAATGTCCGTCCTGGTAATAGTGAGATAGATCAGCTTGCCAACCAATCTTCTGTATTGAGTGACATCCTGCAATGGTGATGAATCCTGGTGTGTCAGGCTAACATGGCTCTGCATAGGACTTTTAGCAGGCTTAGCTTGCAAAAAACCAGTTTGCTTTAATAGTTCCAAGGTGTACTTCCTCTGATTAATGTGAATGCCACCCTTAGCCTGAGCCACCTCAATTCCTAGGAAGAACCTTAGTGGACCCAGATCCTTAATCTGGAACTCAAGATGTAAGGAACATTTGATATTAGCAATGACGGCTTCATTATCATATGTGACGATGATATCGTCTACATACACCAATCAAGAGAGAGCTATCAACAGGATTAGTGAATAAGGTATAATCGCATTTGGATTGTTGGAAGCCCCTGGCAGTAAGGAACTTGGTTACTGTAGTGTTCCACTCTCTACTTGCTTGCTTAAGACCATAAAGTGACTTATGCAATTTGCAAACCATTCCTGTTTTTGGAAGAGAAGACCTGGAGGAGGCAACATGTAAATGTCTTCATGAAGCTCACCGTGTAAAAATCCATTATTGATATCCAATTGGTGAACATGCCAGTTAAGGCTTGCTGCAATGGCCAGCACCATCCGGACAGTAGTCATTTTGGCCACTGGGGAAAAAGTGACCTGATAATCTACCCATATTGTTGGGTATATCCTTTGGCCACTAATCTTGCCTTATGCCTTTCAACCGTCCCATCTGCCTTGAGTTTGGTCTTATATACCCACCTACATCCAAAGGGCTTCTTACCTTCAGGCAAAGGCACTAAACTCCATGTATGATTGGCCTCCAATGCTGCCAACTCTGTGGCCATAGCTGCTTGCCAGACAGCTGAACCAGCAGCTTCTGTATAACTATTAGGCTCTGTATGTACACTTAAGCTTAAAACATATGCCTTGTAATGTGGAGCTAATGATGCATAAGACATGTATCTATGAAGTTCATGAGGTGAGACATGATGTGAAGGTGTTGTGTAGGATGAAGTTAAAGAGTTGCAATGATAGTCTTGAAGGTACAAAGGGGGCTGTCTGGTGCGTTTGGGTCTGGAACCAAGAATATCTGCTTGAGCAATGGGTAAATCAATGACAAGGGTGCCATGAGGAACAGAATTATCCAACGAAGCATGTCCAGGAACTGAATCATCTGAGCTTGTTGCAACAGGACTATGATGATGTGGTGATGAAGACTGAGATAAAGGATTTGGCTGAGGGATATGAGTGGATTCAGATGTGGACTGAGATATGGGAGTATGTGTGTTATGGGCATCAGATAAGTCAGGATTGGATTCAGACATCATGGCAGGATCTGTAAGACTCATGAATGGTGACATAGACTGTTGTCCACTGTCACTGACGATTTGTGAGGTAGGAACAGGAAATGAGAGGGATAATGTATCAGGGGAATTGGTTGGAGGTGATTGAGAAAAGGGAAATACTGTTTCACAAAATTGAACATCTCTTGAAATGTAAATGCTTTTAGTACAGAGATTCTGGAGGATATAGCCTTTAGTAGTGTGTGACATGCCAAGGAACACACTTCTGATTGATCTTGGTGCAAATTTTTCTTTATGTTTCTGTGTGTCAAATACAAAGGCTAGACACCCAAACACTTTGAGATGACTGTAAACAGGTGTCATCTTGTAAAGGAGTTCATGAGGAGTTTTACAATGAAGAACAAGAGAGGGAGTAAGGTTAGTCGGGTATACTGAATGTTGCACACAGAAACCCCAATATGATGAAGGTAAGTGAGACTGGAACCTTAGGGCCCTTGCCACATCGAGTATGTGTTGGTGTTTTTGTTCAACTATCCCATTTTGCTGAGGTATATTAATGCAACTAGTATGATGAACAATGCCATGGGATGCAAAGAAAGCAGTCATTTTGAATTCTTGGCCATTATCAGTTCTGAGAATTTTGATCTTGGCCTCAAATTGCACAGAAGCAAAGTAGTAGAAACTCTCAACAATGGATCTAGTTTCAGTATTATTTTTCATCAGGTACACCCAGCAGTATCTACTATAGTCATCAATTAAAGTAAGAAGATAACACTGTCCATACATTGTTGGGTATTTGTATGGACCCCAAATATCCATATGCACCAGGTTGAAGGGAGCAGAAGAAACAGAAATAGAAATTAGAAATGGAGTTCTTTTTTGTTTGGCGATAGGACACACAGTACACACATGTGTAGAATCAGGAAACGTTACAAGAGGTTCAATCTTTTGGATTTCTTTCATTCCTGGTGTGGACATATGTCCAAGTCTGGAATGCCACAGTAGGGAGTCTGAAGATTTGACAGTATGCAAAAGAGGAATTGCAGAAGAAGGAACAACCTTTGGAGTGCCATGGAGATGATACAATCCCTGATCTACCTCAGCTAAACCAATCATCTTCTTGGTTGGTTTTGAGGTCCTGAATCAGGAAAGCATTTGAGTAGAAGGCAATGGCAAAAATATTTGACTGGGTAAGCTTACTAATGGACAGCAGATTAAAAGCAAAAGTTGGCACAAAAAAGACATCATTAAGAACTAAGTCTGAGTTGATCCTCACAGTACCAGTGTGTGTCACTCTAGCAAGAGACTTATCAGGCAATTTAACTGATATGGAGTTGACAGGATGACAGGATTCAAACAAGCAAATACATGAACAAATGTGATCACTAGTTCTAGAATCCAAGATCCATATGTTTAAGTTTTGGTGTAATACATTACCTGACATCTTACCAGAGGATGTGGTTTGCTTAGCTGACATTACAGCATGGTGTCCACCTCCACCTCCTGTCAACTCAGTAGCATTCTTCCTGCTCAATTCTTAACGTTCCTGCAACATATTCATTAGTTGAACGTACTGGTTCTGAGTAAGCCCTGGTGGCATCTGAGACACCTGGACCCTGGACTCATCCAAGTCATGATCCACACATTCATCACCCCCATATTCCTCATACTCTTTTTGACTTCCAGCATCTTGAAACTGTATGCTGTCTCCATTATTACTCACCATATTGACTTGACTTCTAGGCTTGTACCCCGGTGGATATCCATATTTTTTATAGCACCTATCAACTATATGTCCTTGCATCTTACAAAAGGTACAGAAAGGTTTCTTGCCACTGTTTTCGTAGGATCTTGGCATTTCCTTCCTAAAACCCCTTCCACGCGATCTCTGCCACGAAGATCCTACTGAACCATCACTAGAAGGTTTATTCACATACGAATTCGTCCTACTGACATTACTAACATTCATAACGGCTGAAGTACTGTTCACAAACTGTCCCTGGCTTCCTGAATAGGTCATCTTTCTCTCCAACTTCACTGCCATGGCAAAGGCAGTCTTTAAGTCTGGCAATGGGCTAGAAAGCAGTACTTGCGATTTGACTGCTTCAAAGTCATCATTCAACCCTTTCAAAAATTTGATAACACAGTCATCCTCCACAAACCTATTGATATGTGCCGTAAGATTACAAGTACATCTACGGCACGTACAAGCAGGAACAGATCTCAACACTATTAATTCCTCCTATACACTCTTCAATCTAGTGTAATATTCTGTAACACTATTACTCTCCTGCCTAATCGAATAGAATTGTTCTTATAAATCTGATACTCTAAATGAGTCTGCGTTTCCATACCTGAACTTCAAATCGTTCCATATTTCTGCTGCAGAATCCATCCACATTACACTCTGGCTAATGCTAGGTGTTAGTGAATTGATCAACCAAGAGCCCACCATATTGTTGGCTTTTATCCAGGCATTATATCTCCTTGCTCCATCCGTAGGTTTCTCAATTGAGCTATCCACGAAACCTACCTTATTTTTAGACTCCAGTGCTCTCTTTGTAGACCTGCTCCAGCCATGGTAGTTATTACCATCAAGCACCGGCTGCACAAGCACCATCGATGGATTATCACTAGGATGAATATAGTATGGATCATCCGAAGGATCCATAGCAACAGTAGGGGAAACAGAGGAAGTAGAAGGATTATTATTTGAAGCCATAAACGTCCCAAAATTCATCAATTATGGCTCTGATACCATATGAAAAAAATCAAGCAACGAGTATTCAAGAACTGGAAAGAAATTCAAGCAGCAATTGCATCAAGCAAACATAATATAAATCGCTGTATAACAGAAATGAATCAAAAACTCAGTTGCGATAGAGAGAAGAGAGGAAAATCGCATTTCATTCAAGAAGGAAGAGTTTTCGAATGAATCATTCAGTCAGCCAGGCGGTTACAAATTTAACAAAAGAAGAAGATGTCAAAATAACCAAAACACCCCTCAGTTAACTGCCACTACAGCTATGTTAGTAAGGGCAAAATCGTCATTTCAAACTATTTAAAACATTCCCGCCTGCATCTTCCTTTCTTCCTCCTTCAGCCCTACACTCCTTCTACTTCGTTGCTCCCCTTACACTTCACGTGATCTCTATGTAACTCCCATATCCTTGTCCAATCAACATGTTGACGTGGAACTTAAAACCTCCAATCGTTGATTGACTCACTTTGCAGCAGTTCAAGTCACCTTCGCACCCTTCACTTACAACTGCTTCTTCCCAGCACCTTCATGCCGCAATACTATCAAGTTTTGACAGGTCCAAAAAAATGGAGATGACTTTTGTACATTTTACTTATTCAAATTGTTTAATATAGCAAAAAGAAAAATTATTAGTCGGGTAACCACATTGGACTAAGAAAAACACTATCACCGATAAGACCAACGAAGTTGAAATTGACTATCTCTTGCATTTTTAAATCAGGATTAAATTGACTATCTCTTGCATTTTTAAATCAGGATCCATTGAGAAGGCTTTGGATTATTCTCAATAATATTGCTTTCTGGCATTGCCAATGTATACGTTGCCATCCGTCTTCTTTGACCCTATGCGATTATATTTCTTCACAATGATAATTGAGAATCTACGTAATTATGAGCTTTTTGGAGGAGGGTTATGGACGTGGTTCAGCCAGTTTTATGGTCAAATTCGTTTCAGATTTTATCTCAATTAGGTTAATATAATAAATTACTTTTAAAAATAATATAATCTATTTAATATTTTCTTGGTGTAAACATTTAATGGGCTCTTTGATCTAACGTAATAAGTTTTTAAAATGGTGTAATTATTTTTTCGTGAATGGTTGTTTCTTTTCTTTATGAATAATATCGAGGAACAAAATGAATTAAAACTTTGCCCACAAATATGTGATGATTTATATCATTGTTTAGATATGACTACTAAAATATTTATTGAGGACCGTCTTCCAAACTCAATGTGGCTAACATTTTATACGTCTAACACCACATGGACGCCCTATGGTAAATTGAAGGATAACCTCGTACCGAACAAATATATGGAGAATCCAAGAAAAGTAAATGAAGCCAAGGCAATAAAAGTTATTTGCCGTCCCATCATGCTGAGAAGGAGTGATCCAAGGGGATCTTGAGGCCACTTCTATTAAAGTATAGGCATATATATATATATATACACATATACATATATACATATATATATATATATATACATATATATATATATACACATATATATATATAGACACATATACACACGCGTATATAAAAACTTGTTCCTTTCAATGATACTTTTTTGTATTTTCTTTTTTTTCTCAGTGTCATTGCTCTCGGTCCCAAAAATAATCTTTTAATTTAACTTAAACATAATTTAAAGAACTGAAACTATTTCGATTATGATTTCTATTCTACTCATACTTGATAATTATATCAATTATGTAACAACTAATTGAAAAGAAACATAGACACTTTCACTATTAATATATTTCTAATTTTAGAAAATGAACATATTTTTTTGGTGCGAAACATAAATGAAAACTAAAACAATATTTTTAAGAAAACTAAAATACTAGTTAATTTTCTTTGGGGCGGACGTATCGATTTAATGGAGTCCAGTATATACAAGTAGTTTTCGTTTTAATGATAAAATGCTCATATTTGTTTGTAACAAGAAAATAAGAAATGAAAGGAAAATAAAGTGCAAGTTAGTCTAGAACACCGGTTGTATAAATACCATGGAAACCCTTGCCTTCTTCCACATCTAAATATCTCCTACCTCTCTTCTCCTACTCTACATTTTCCCGCAACAAGAGACCATGGGGAAAGCTACCTTCAGTCTTGTGATGTCAATCTTCTTTATAGCGTTCTTATGCTACTTTGGCATTTCCTCTGCAGCTTATGAGGACGATGCGAACGTTGGAGATGGGCAGAAGACAGTGCAAGTATATCGCCTCACTTCTCTAGAAGGAGTATACAGTTTGGCTATAGGTCCCAATAGGAGATTGGTGCATCATCATCATAACCACCACCACCGCTGTTGTTGCCCGGATATTGGTTGCGCTTGCGACTGCACCCCCTGGAAAGACTGCTGCTACTACGGCTGAATAATCTCCAACATATTGATATATCATGCCCAAAGGATGTTTGTCGAAAGCTATAAAAAGTCGGAAGCTCACCTGTTGTGTGGATCCACCCTCGTGCTGTTTACTTTGGTTTGATCTTTTGTGATTTTGTTTTCTGTCTGAGTGTTATTGTTTCTCTGTATTTTGTTTCCTGATGTGTGTCTACTTGGTTTTTGGTTCAGGGTGCTTGTGCTTCTACTTTAATAAAATTCCTCTTCCTCTTTCATTCCTTCTGTCTAATTGATCAATTGATCCGAAGAACTCTGATTTTTCTTTCATGCCGTCTAATTCTAATATTCTTTTTTCTACTATCATACAAACTAATTCTAGAATAAATGAGTGACAAATACCCGAGAACCCTATGAGTAATCTATTCTATTTGCATCGAAATGATAGTCTTGTGATTATTTTTGAGGCAGTCACTATTAACTATGCACAACTTTCATTCGGGGAGTAGTATAGACTTTTCAGAAGTATGTCCATGCGGTTGAGGCAAAAGTGGTTTGTGGCAAATTTTGTGTTCCAACTGTGGCTCCTTTAAGGTAAAAAGAAGAAGGTTTTCTTCAAGCCAAATGAAGATATCTTCACTTACATTCTAAGGTTAAGTGAGAAAGACAAGTACTCTTCCTAGATCCTTCATGGATTTTCAAAGATTCAAGTATAAATGTTCATATAAATTTGGATCATTCATGATGTATGTTCAAAGTTTTGGTATCAAGAATATATCAAAGCTATGTATCTAAGATATAGGATATATACACATTCTGCCACTACATAGAAAAAATAGACTTATATGTAAAAATAAAATGAAATGAACGCTCCTATGTGATGTATGTAAAAGTTAAAGAAAGAAAATGAAGATATATGATATGTTAGGAAAAGATCACTAAGAAGATATTTTTTATGCTTGTGTTCACATGTTTTCCGTAAAGATCATCACTTATGTTTTGTATACGATTTTGGCTTTTATGAACTTTTGTGTCCTTGATTTAGCATGGTATGAGGCAATCATACTCATGTCTATGATTCTAGTTCACAAAAGATGTTTCTTGATGATCTCCATTTTTATTTCACATGTATGAACACACGGCCAAGTGTACTTTTCTTAGCCTACGTACTTTATTTCATGGTTTCCATCATGTTGTATGTTTATGTATTTTATGATGATATTGCAAGTCTTTATGTTGATTGAAACTAGTATGCATATAGTTGGAATAAATATCAAAACAAAGATATAAGTAAGAGATGTGATAATGAAAAGATTTAGGTGACATGTACACCCTTATGTATATTCGGCCATAAGGCCCAAAAAGATAGAGAATAAATTTTATGGCATGTTATAAAAATAGATATGTATCTCATGAAAAGAATTGGCCATAATGCTAAAATTAGAATAAAGAAATGCATGAACGGAAAAATATTTAAATATGTATATATATATATGTCCAAATGGCCATTTACGTATACATATATATAGTACACAGCTTATTAACCTCTTTGATGTGGAATAAATAATTTGGTACATGTTTATGGATATATATATATGCATGAAATCAGGTATGATAGAAAATATGAATACTTTATGCATATTTTTATGATATATGTAAGTATGTGAATATGAGGATAAATTAGTGTTTTTGACCATTTTAACAATGTGTAAGATGTATATTTTAAGAAAATGTTGATGGATTGTTGTAACCCAATAAGAGAATCCTTCTTGTACCTAAGAGTTGAGTTAGTAACATGTGACAGTATACGCTTGCAATTGTAATTGATCAAGTCAATGATCATTATTATAAAGTATATTACGAAAAGTACTATGTGCATTATAACAAAGGACCTAATTTTCCCATGGCCTTGTAAGGTTTCGGTCAATAGCCAAGAAAGACTATTTCTTAAATCACTATTTAAGAAATACATAAATGGAATGGATATGTATTTTTAACAACAAAAAAGGGGGTAGCAAAGAACTTACTAAGGCTTAGTTGGGGTCATTAAAGACCCCAACCGCCGGCTGGTTTAAGAGGGAGGGGGGAAGGAGGCTAATTAAGGAAGATGGTTGTGCTTTATTAAACCTTTAACCTAACTAGACATAAAAGTAACCAAGGTTATTCAAAAAGTAACCATGATTGGGAAAAAGTAACCTTGGTTAGTCCAAAAAGTAACCAAGGTTGCAAAGAGGATCAATGTTAACCTATTTCTCCCCATTCTTTTCCCTCCCCAACGGCTACACTTAGCCAAAAAGAAAGAAAATTCCCTCCAACCTCACAATTGAAACCTCTTAGAACCCTACGAACAAAGAAGCTCTACCTCTATTCTTTCTCCTTCAAAGCATTCGGCCAAGGAGGCAAACAAGGAAGTCTAGGCTTTCCAAGGACTAAGGGATAGTAGGCTCAAGAATCTCAAGTCTTCAAGGACACTAGCTTAGAGAAGCTTGGATACCACTCAAGCTCCTTTTGGTAAATCATTTAGCTCTTTTTCTAAGTGAATATTGAGTTAAAGATGTAAACTAATCTTACTCCTTTTTCCTCTTCACCACCGTGGGGTATATGCACAAGAAGGAAGGAAGATTTCAACTTTCCCTACACCCTTCCAAGAAGAGTAAGCAAAGAAGGCAAGTACACTATACTCTTCAAGGCTTGAATGTGAAAGTGTGTGCATGAATGGCTAGATGTACTTAAGATTTGATTTTAGTTGAACAATGTTAAGTTTTCATGCCATAACTTTCGGCCTAGGGCCATTTAGGGTGTAGAAGTGGAACCTTGTTCCAAAGATGTGACCTTTGCGGATTATATGCATTTTTATGTATTGATCTAGGAGGGATGTGCTAAAGAATCTCCCTTTTTCAATGGTAGGGGCTCACGGTGGGGAGGGTGAAGGAGACATGTGAGATTTGTGCATGAAAATGTTAACTTAGTAAAGAAATTGAGACAAGCTTGGTCCTTGTAGTGAGTTATGAATACCTCATTTTTTTGCATACACCAAAAAACGGGGCTGTGGGTGGAAGGGTGCGTATGTTTCCACAAGTGTTGTTAAGTATATGTGACAAAAATGTAAGATAAGGACACTTAGGAAGAATATATGACCTCTAGGAGAATTACTGGAACTGGACAGAAACTTGAGCTGTTTTGTGAGACCAGAAAAGGGACCCTAGGAACTTTCAAATCTGTTGATTTTTGGTATGCTACTAGTTTTATGTGTATGTAAGGTGTGAGAGTTAGAATTTCATTAAAAGGAGCCATGGTTTATTTTTAATAAATTTCCTTGTAAGATTGGTCCTGCTGAAATTGTTATACTGGACAGAATCTTAGTAACGTATTTAGTAGCCTAGAAATAGACCTTAGAGGTATGCAAATTAACTAATTTTCGTTATGACACTAACCCCATGAATAAAGTAGAGGTGAGAGTTGTAATTTTATCAAAATGAGTTATGGTTTATTTTTTAATGAATTTTCTAGTAAAATGGGTCAGACTGAAATGTGCTGGACTGGCAGAATTTGTATAGCAAGTTGTATGATCTGAAATTGGACCTTAGAGAAGTGCATATGGGCCCAATTTTGGCAGGACACTAGTCCAATGAGATTCTAAGCCGGAAAGTTGGAATTTCCAAAAAATGATTAAATGAGTGGCCACACTAAATTTTATAGTAAAACTGGTCATTTCAGAATTCGGTTTGTAACCACTCTATCAAAAGAACAAGAGATTCTCTTATCAATGTCGTTATGCCTTAAACTCACATGGTAATTACTTATGACATTTTCAAACAAGTACGAGCGACCACTAAGCTTAAAAGGAGTTTATTAATGCAAATTTTCTAGCATGCCGACGAGACGCATTTATTTGTGCATAATATGCATTGGACCATGGATTGCATACTACATGACATGCATCTGCATTATTGTACATGATTTATGACATGAGTTTTGCAAGGAGAAAGATGAAAAAAATTTCAAAAGATGATTTTTGAAAGGACTCCCCACCGGTACCGTGTGTGAATATGAGCTCGATCAGTGTGAGCCCACCAGATTAGGGTTAAGTGATCTGATACGAGGCCGTGCGGGTCCGGAATAATTGGCCCGACAAGAGTGACCAGTGTGAACCCACCAGATCAGGGTTAAGTGATCTGATACGAGGCCGTGCGGGTCCGGAATAATTGGCCCGTTAAGAGTGACCAGTGTGAACCCACCAGATCAGGGTTAAGTGATCTGATACGAGGCCGTGCAGGTCCGGATGAATTGGCCCAACAAAACGAGATGACGTACCGTCTCAGATCCGAGATATAGATCTGAACACTCTATTGTTTTAAAACGATGATGATGATTTGACGAAAAGCGTGAAAAGCCATATTCTCATTTTATCATGATGCATCACATGTACATATGCATGCATGTCACGTTCATGAGATCATTGTGTGGTGACACATGATACCTAGACTAGGTTGTCATGTTCCCATAGACCCTAAGTATGACGTCCCGTTGCATTATACATACATATGCATACATGTTACATTCATGAAAGAACACAAGATGTCCCAAGTTGTGATGAGCTCTTAGATTTTATGTGATGACCCTTCTTATGCAATCCCCCAAATAAGTTACGGTCCTTGTTATTATATTCAGTTATAGTGACAAAATTTTATTTAAGAAATGACCTTGCATGTTCTAAGTAATGACCCACATCGATTGAGGATCTGACGACGGACAGGTATGCTCTTAATCTAGAAATTTTGGGGGTTCGATTCTTGTTCGCACTTTCCCTTTTAATCCCTGATTAGTATAGTATACTTGCTAGTGACGATGTCACTCACCCTTATTTTTCCCCAGAGGTTGCGAACGACAAAGTAGAGTGGATCGATGACGAACCCAGGGTTCCGTATCTGTGAGTATAAGTGGAAGATGGACAGACCTAAGAGGCATGACCAACTAGCTATGATTGACAACTGATTATGTATTGGGATGGAAAAACATTTACTTTGGTGACTTTTGATACATTCTGTTTGGGATGTAAACTATGAATGGTTGTATGGATGTTATTATTTTGAAGTTTTAAATTCTGCTGCGGTTTCGCTTAATTATCTACGTGTGTGAGTGATTATCCACGAATTATACCATGGATCATGACACGTATGAGACGACGCCTAGTACTCTCCTTAGTGAAGTACAGCGGGTGCACCGACTCCGGCGGGGCCGGGGTGCGGGGCGCTTCATGGATAAATTTGTACAAAAAGGAGGCTGTTTGGCCGTGATCTAAAAGAGGGAAAGGAAAGTCGATTTTTATGATTTAAGACATGGATTAAGTGCATATGTAGTAAAATTTAAGTATATGATGATATTTGGATATTTGAGTATATATAGATGTTGAATGGACTATAAATCGAAGCATGTGCATATGTTTTTACATCTCATAAAATGTGTTAAAAGTTCTCATGCGTAACGAACCATACCGACGAGATGACTATCGGCGCACATTATGATGTGTTATATTATGTTTTTGAGGCCGTCATGACACTAACCGGAGTGGTGGTCGTTATGGGCATATAGTATGTTATCGATGACCGAAGGCCGGGATGGCACTGGAACCTAGGAGAGATTGGTTTCATGGGCACGTAGACCTTACCTTTAGGTTGGTCTAGTGTAACACCTTGTCTAGGATAAGGGATCTCTGCATTATCGATGTCACATTAGATGCCATATACATGTGATGTAACACCATATGGACTCATCGGGATTCATATTTCTATATGGTGAGTATATGGGGAATCATTCGTTATGTCGTGCAGTATCAATCTTACATTATGATAAGTGCTATGTTGAGAAACGGGGGTTTGAGTGATTTGAGAATGAATGATTTACATGTTACGTGTTTTCGAAATGCATGATTCAATTGCTACTTGACATGTGTACGTGATAAATATGCTTTACATGTTCACATATATTGTTGTCGTACTAACGTGGCATGAAGCGTTAAGTCTTACATCAAATGGCAAACTTTTGTTAATGAACTAAACTAGTTCATTTAATGAAGTGCTTAAGGAGATGAACTAACTAGTTCATTAAATGGAGATATATTTGGAGATAACCACTAGGCAAAAAAGTTGGAATGGAAATTCCTCTCTTTACACTTGCACACACGGCACATATACAAATGTTATATATATATATATATATATATATATATTATAACAATAAATTATACGTTTCTATCCTGACGTTTCACATACACATCATAAACTTACGTCGACATCTCACTACAATATGCACATCATATTTGTGAATATATACAAGTTCCATATCACATATTACATGTCATAAAGTTGCCAAAATTATGTTGACATGTCATGAGTCCATAAACCGAAATTGCCACATCCGGTGACTAACGAACCATCACCGACATGTCACATACTTACCTTATAAATATGGCCAGCCTATATACACTCCAAATATTCAAAAATTTTGTGCAGCAGATGTCAATCTCAGCCCCTAAGTCATACCATGTTGATACACATCAATCACCTACAATTTGCCTGATTTGTTGAAAATTCACACTCAAAGATTTCCATCACGTGGTGTTTTTAATCTCAGCTATTACATCTGAAAATGACTTTATTTTATGTATATTATGTGTAACATAACATATATTACATGTCCAATATGTTTGAGATTAATCGGAGAAAAATCGCTCAATCGACGAAAGTCGAATATTCGGTTCTATACACTTCTATATACATGGAAGTTTTTGTGATTGTATATAACATATATCTAGACACTTTGCACATATCTAAGACATATTAAAGTATTCTAGAAAAACAAATTAAGGATTGATTGAAATTTACCATATGTGTGAAGATTGTGCATCATTATTTGACAAAATTTACAAAAGCAAGTTCAGCACATGGCAGCTGAGGTGACACACCATTTACAATCCTTTCGGAGCCTAGGTGGAGCTTGTTTGCTACTTTGATTAGTGGAGGATAACCTACATGTGAATGGTGACATTGAATAGGCAAGACACATACGGAAGGATTTCAAAATCAAACCAAGTGCTGAAGTTTTCAGCACATGGTCTTTAGGCCGATTTTTAGGTGTCATTATGCTCCGAATTTCTTCCAAAATAGAGAGGCAATTACATCTTGATTGATTGATAATTAACATGTGTGATGTTGAGCATGTGTTTCAGATTTTATTGATAAATTTCCAGCTCATTTTATGAAGTGCCAATATGGAAAATGATGACCTAACATGAAGTGACAACTAGGCGAAGACATATCGTTTGTCCAATCATATTTCGCCAAGTAAGTAAGGGTGTGTCACAATATTATACAAGGCAATCTTCCAAGGCATTCAAGACAAATTTAATGGGAAAATTCAGCCATGGGGCATCTACACCATCTATAAAAGGAGGCAAGATGATTCAAGAAAAACCCTAGCCAAAGTTTATATCCTATCAAGATCGAGCAAGACTATTCTCTTCTTCTCTTATTCTTGTCTCTTGATATTAGCCTCAAGCCTATCATTCTTGTCTTTCATATACTGTACAGGCTTTGATTATACCACCCACAACGTTTATTTCTTTTACAAGGTTGCTCAAGGTGTGATCATACCTTCATTTGTTTGGTGGTGGTACTTGTGTTGTTGTTTTTGTTTGTTTGATTGTAAAAGGGTGAAGTTGGTGTTTAGCTCCAGTCACGCTTATGTCAAGGTGTTATTTATGATTAGTAAATACCAATTAAGGTGTCCTTGAAGACTGGAGTAGGTCGATTTGACCGAACCAGTATAAAACTCTTGGTGCATTTACTTTCAACACTTTTACTTTCATTTTTAAGTTTTGTGCATTGTTTTCATACTCATGGAAAAAAAAGCAAACGTTTTCCAAAAAAAGCAAACATTTTTAAGTTTTGTGCATTGAATAGATTGAAGAACGATGACCATGCCTGGATCGACAAAATTCTGCCCAAAGGTTATTTGAGTTAAAGTATTTCCACCATATTTGACAATCGTATGCTTGCTGGACATGCAAAACAGAGCGTATGCCTAAACCACCAGCTTCAAGTGATCGACAGACAGAAGGCCAGGATTGCTAGTGATGACGACCTTTCCATACAAAGGATGCCATTCGCCTATTAAGGATATTTATGATGCCCTTTGGCAATCTAGAACTGGCGATTAGATGAGTTGGCAACGTATTAAGGACATGTTTGATAAGTGTTAGCCTGACCGCCATGGACAAGAAATCTGTCAACCAAGACGATAACTTAGCGTCGAAATGAGCTAGAAGATTGGAACAATACCTGGCTTTATTAATCCCCTTGTACAAGTATACCCCAGATATTTTATAGGCAGAGAAGTAGACCTCATCCCTAATGCAGTCGTTGCATGAGACACCGATGCCCCTTGTCCCACAACAAATTGACTTTTGTTGTAGTTTACCAATTGACCCGAGGCTTGCTGATAGATATCTAAAAATTTCCGAAACTTTGATAAGTTGCGTGATGTACCATTAAGAAAGATTAATAAGTCGTCTGTGAATCCCAAATGAGAAATACAAGGTGTGCGGTCTGCCCTGAATCCCTTAAGATCACCCGTCCGTATATGATGATTTAAACCTCGCGTAAATCCTTCAGATGACAAAGTAAATAGTAAAGGAGATAGTGGATCCCCCTGTTTAACCCCTCTACCAATGGGAAAAGGTTCTGTCAGAGTGCCATTGAGCAAAATCGAACATGTCGTGCTGCTCAAGTTATTGATAATAATGCAAACCAAACGAGCGTCCATACCCATGCATTGCAACAGCTGCTGAAGATACTTCCAACTCACCCTATCAAAAGCTTTCGCCGTGTCTAATTTGATAAGAACATATCCTCCACGTGTTTGCTTGTCTAAGACATGAACCATTTCCTGTGCCAATAAGACTTGTTCCATGATGTTGCGGCCTTTCATAAAACCCGCCTATTCTGGGGATATTAGTCTGGGCAAGATACGTCCCAGTCTGGTAGCGATCAGCCGTGTGATGGCCTTAGAAAGAAAATTTGTTAGACATATCGGCATATAATCCGCAAAGGATTGTGGGTTGCTAACCTTGGGTATCAAAATAATGGATGCTGTTGCCACTGCCTTAGGCATTCAGATACCAAAGAAGAATTCTTGAACTGCATTGTGAACATCATTCTGTATGTGGGGCCAAAATCGTCTATAAAAAGAGCCAGGGTAGCCATCCGGACCTGCTGCACTTGTTGGACTGAGATCCCACACTGATTCTTTAACCTCTAACAGCAAGGGAATGGCCTTCAACATACTGTTATCATCTGCCGTTATCAACGATGGAATGTGTTGAAGAATTAGCTCACACTCTGAAATGGACTCCTCAGCAAAGAGATGGGAAAAATAATTAATAGCCTCAGCTTGGATGTCACTTTGCTGTTCAAGTACAGTGCTATCTTGCTTAGTTATTATGCGGATCATCCGGTGGCTGCGTTTATGCTTAACTGTCTGGTGAAAGAAAGATGTGTTAGCATCACCATCCTTCAACCACTTAATATTGGCCTTCTGTTTCCAATAGAGAAATGCTCGTTTTTTAGCAAGGCGTAGCTCAGCAATGCGCTTATGATACAGGGCTCGCGTAGAGTCCGTGGGATTAGCATCATAAGCTCGTTCTGCGATTTTAACTTCCGTTTCTGCTTGTGACACTGCGTCAAAGATGTTGCCAAATGTATCTTTGTTCCATTGACATAAATCTTTACTCAAGAGAGATAACTTATGATTTAATCCCCACATGCCGCCTACAGTTGGGTATGATTGCCATCTATGTATCACAAATGAGTCAAAGTCGGCGTGGGTCGCCCATACATCGAGATATCGAAACAGGGATGGTGTTCGTGGGACATCCAAGTCGCATATTAGAAGCGAATGAGAGTGATCCGAGGTGGCTCTTGAGAGATGTTGAACTTGCATATATGGAAAAATATCAACAATAGAATCCGAACTCATCAAACGATCTAAACGTCGCCACACACGGCCTAAACCTCTTCCATCTGACCATGTGAAGCATGATCCTTGAAACTGTATTTCATGTAACTGACAATGCAGAATAAAATCATTGAAGTCCTGCAACGTACGTAATGACGGTTGTGACCTTCCCCGATGTTCTTCCAGCGTTCGAAACGTGTTAAAGTCTCCTCCGATAAGCCATGGGATATCAAGTGACGTATAAAACTGCCGTAATTTATCCCACAGTATACGACGCTGAAGAATTGAATGTCGTCCATATACCCCTGTAAACCAGAAACATTGTCCAGTGACACGCCACTGGAACTTTATGGAGTGATGTTGACTTCCATATGCTTCATCTTCTCGAGCGAGAAATGAATCCTTCCAAAAAACCACATTTGATCATTACACACTGATATAGCATTAGAGAAACCAAATTGTAAGTGATATGATTGTAATGCACTGGATCTGAGCCTGGGTTCGATTATAATAAGCAAATAAACGTTATGCTTACGAACTAGTGAAAGTATTCTATTAAATGAACTACGAATTCCTCTAACATTCCATAATAATAGCTTCATTGAGAAAGAGGATCAAAAGATTTTGAGATGTGCGCTGCACGTAACCTGGTTAATCGGGGGGAAGGTGGTTGAGTTCGTCTTAAGATTCTGGTCGATATATATATAATGTGTATGCCAAATGGAGAGGGGACTTTCCATGTTTCAATTTGTTGCCATCATATCTTCTTCAAATATATCTCCATTTAATGAACTACTTAGTTCATTTAACTAAATACTTCACTTAATGAACTAGTTTAGTTCATTAATGGTGGCACCTGAAAATAGTTCAAACACAACAAATGTTTGCCATTTGATGTAAGCTTTATAGCTTCATGGCTTGTTAGTACGACAACATTATATATAAATTATATAAGGCAAATTTATCACAAAAACGTGTCAAATAATAAAGTTGTCATGCATTTCTTAAACACGTTGTATTTAAATCATGTATTCGTAAATCACTCAAACTCTTTTTCTCAACAATCTCCCCCTTTTGATGATTTACAAAATAACACTTTTTCATGATTAAATTTAACCGCTCTCCCTCATATTGTGCACAAATTCGAATTTTGAATTTTGAATTGTCTGCCCCTTGAATCGTGCAATCATGCTCTTTCTCCCCCTTAAATCACTCTATCTCCCCCTTAAATCATGCACTTTCTCTCCCCTTTATTTTGTAAATAATATCAAAAGTGCATGTAAAAAAGAAATAGCAATTAGTATATCAACAAAATCATGCATTTCAAGTGCGTTCTTAAGGGTTATTTATTCAACCCTTTGCAAATGGCCCTTTTGGTACCCAAATTTGGGTGACCTTTCTAGGTCTTCCAAAAGGTGAGAAAGGAGATGAAGACGCAACATAATATATGTTAGAGGCAAATGCGTTTGGCCTTTGGCCGAGAATCCCATCATGCACATAGTAGGATCTTTGCTTTTGATATGCCTTTGTGTTAGTGTGCATAGTGCGTGATCTAAATGCATTTTTGTTGTATGATCGTTTCGTATGTATCAATGGTTTCGTTTCATATCTATATGGCAAATAATTATATCTTGTATGATATAAAGAAGAAGCACGATGAGATGACATAGGGGGACCTGGGCGTTTTCTTAGGCGCCATATATGTCTTAGACGCATCTATTTTCTTAGACGGAATGAATTTGGTTGATTTGTTTAGTGTCTTATTTTTCTCAACGTATCCTAATCCGGTTTTGTTGTTATCATGCTTTTGTGAAGAAATGATGCGATCTAGCATATTTGTACATGTGTCAAATTGTTTCACCATTTTTTCTAGATCTATATTCCTTGATTTCGTATTTGAAATATCGGATTTCATTTCGTTATTTTCTGTTGCCAATGATCAGATATCTGATTTCAATGCATTAATTGTGCATGACGACTCTTCTTTTGAATCGTTTAATTGAGATACATGATTTATGTTAGAGGATTCTAACAATTTCTTGTCTTTAATTAAGCATTTCTTTTCTTTTGCAAGAGTCTTAACAAACTTATGTAATTCAAGATATTCAACATACATATCATCATAAGAAAGCTCAGGATCAGAATCAGAGTCAGAAGATACCTCATTTAATGCCTTAGATGTAAAGCATACTTATGCCGTTTGTTCTTCGGTATCATCAGTCTCAGAGTCAGATGAATCACTCTAAGTAGAGGCTTTGAAGGCTCTTCTCCTTTGTTTAGGTTCTGAGACGGGTCTAGTTTTAGTCCGATCCTTGTCATGGTTTTTATTTGTTTGTTTGTCCTTGTTTGGGCAATCATATGACAAGTGTCCAAGTTTCCCACATTCATAGCACTTTATTTCCTCATTATGTTTATTTCTGTGACTCTTAGATGAAGTAGGCTTGTGTTTGTTTTTAATCGATTTTCTCAAGATCTTTCTTAATCTTTTAGCCATCGTGATTAGATCTTCATCATCGGAATTTGTGTCACTATCATCTATGCAATCATAAGAGGTAGAGACGCATTCATTTAATTTAAACGCTATAGCCTTAGCATGTTTAGAAGTGGATTCAGAATTTCTTAAAATGAGTTTGTTTTCATATGCCTTCAATGATCTGATTAATTCCTCCATCTTTATTGATTTAGTATCCTTACTTTCTTCGATTGCAATGGCTTTTGAATCCCATTAGGATGTGAGACTTCTTAACACCTTTTGAACCTTTTCCTGTGTAGAAAAAGCTTTGCCAAGAGACTCAAGAGAATTGCAGATGTTAGTCAATCATAAGTCCACATCAACGATAGATTCATTGGGCAATAATTTGAAAGACTCAAGAGTAGACATAACCATATTTATTTTAGACTCTTTGACTTGACTAGTCCCTTCGTGTTTCAATTCTAGAATTTTCCACATCTTTTGAGCACTAGAGCAATTAGACACGTAACTTGATTCACTTTTACTCAGCCCGTTTAAAAGTAGTTGCATGACTCTAGCATTCATACTCAATTTCTTTTTGTCATCCCTAGTATATTCTTGTTTCGATTTTACAACCTCTAGTGTGACACCTTCAACAATAGATAACTTAGAAGGGATAAAAGGACCATCTTCTATAATGGACCATAAGTCTATATCAATGGCCATAAAGAAAAGTTCCATTCTAAGTTTCCATTGTATAAAAGACTCACCATCGAAAAGCAGAGGCCTTACGATTGACATTTCTTCTTGCTCGGTTTTGTAGCTAGTGGTTGCCATTTCACTAAGATAGTTGGATCTCCTTGTCGTTAGTGTGCCTGCACTCTGATACCACTTGTAGGACCTGTAAAGCACCACTAGAAGGGGGGTTGAATAGTAGGTGCGGAAAATTTGGTTCTTAAAATATTTTGACCCAAAAATCTAACTTCTGAAAACAGTTTTTGTTTTCAGATTCTGATTTGCAATGTTTGAAAGACCTTGTTACAGACCTTCAAAAATTCTGAAATTTGGAGATATTCTACTCTCAAATGTTCTGAGTATCCTCTAAAAAATTTCAGATTAAAATTCAACCTCTAACCCTTTGAAAATATGTTTGTGGTTAGATTGCGCGATCTGCCAGAAACAAAACTCCGATTTGAAAATTTTATTCCGATTAATTCGTAACTCCAAATGGTCTAAAAATTTAATGATAAACCCCTTAAGATATGTATTTAAATGGGTTGAAGCAAATTTTCAAAATTCCTTTGGTAAGTATGTCAAATACGTTAATGTTCTCAACCTTTGCAAGTCTGAAAATCAAATTACACTAGTCTCAGAACTATTAACGTTTGATAGACTTATAATTTTCCAAATAGGGTGAAACTTGATCCAAATGAAAACTAAGAGGTGTGGCTATGTTTTTGCAAAGTTTTATAATTTTTGAAAATTGTTTACTATTTTTACGATTGTGACAAATCAACACAAAAACTGAAAACTGAAAGTAAAGTGCTGAAAGTAACGACACTAAGGATTTTATACTGGTTCGATTAACACAGCCTACTCCAGTCTTCGAGGACACCTTCATCGGTTATCACTAAACATAAAATAATACCTTAACACAAGGGTTGCTGGAGTTACACACCAACTCCAACCCTTTACACACAATACAGTCAATCACACTGATCACGAACACCACCACCGTACGGATAAAGCTTTGATCACACCTTAATCAATCATTTTACAAAACTTTGAACGTGTATGGTGGTGTAATCAAAGCCTATTCAATATGTTTGAATATAAGTACAGTAGGCTTGAGAGGAGAAGGAGAAGAAAAAAATGTAGAAGAAGAGAGTAGAAGACACTTTTTGCACTTGTGAGATTATGAGAGTTGTCTTGCATTTATGTGTCTCTCTTCTCTTCTTTTTATCTACTCTTGGAACCCCCTAGGGCTTTTCTTCACCTTGAGAATTCTCTTTTATGTCCTTGGAAGAATGCCTTGTGCAGATGTGACACCATCTTGCTTACTTGGCACAACTTGATTGGATGAGTGTCTTAGCTTTGCTTACTTGACACTTCATGATTGGATGAGTTTTGTCATCATTTAGTGACTATACAAATCTGAGAATAAAATGAAAAACATGTGTCAAATGAAGTTCAAAACATTTCCAAATATTCTACAATCAATCTATTGAAATTTGGAAGCAAATTTATCTCCATTCAAGACCTAGAATTCGGCCATACCATAGTCTCACATGCTGAATTTTCAGCATGTGTTTCATTTGCTAGAAAGTTTGAAATGTTACCTTGTGTAGCTTCCTCCATTATGTCACTAACCTTGTGTGGCTTATTTTCCACCAATTGAGATGCCAACTAATCTCCACATAAGCTCCACCAAGGCTGTAGTAGGCGTGTATGATGGCTTCAACATGTGCTGAATTTTATTTTATTTTTTTGTAAACTTTGTAAAATAGTGCACAATAATTATACACATATGGTGTATTCCGATCAGCCCTAATTTGAATATTCTAGTACGCTTTAATATGTCTTGAATATGTAAAATGTGTCTAGATACATGTTACATGTCATGCCAAAAACGTTCCATGTGTTGTGTTCGTAGAAAACCGAATTTTTGACTTTCGCCGATTACACGATTTTTCTCCGATTAAATTCAAAATTTTTGCACATGTTATATATTATATGTCACACATAATATACCTAAAATAGGTCAAATATTCAGCTCATAATGGCTGAGACATAGGCGCCCACATGTGACAAAATAGGTTGAATTTGAAATCTCAATAATTTGGCCTTAATTGAGGGTGATTTGTGTGTGCTAACATGGAATGATTTCATGGATGAGTATACCATGTGAGCCACGAAATTTGTGGCCATGTTTTAAGTATAGGGGCTGGCCATATATATATGGCAAGCACGTGACACGTTAACGAAGTTTCGGTAATCATCCGATACGACAATTTTCAGTTTATAACCTTGTAACGTGTCGTAATAATTTTGTCATCACCATGACTTATATCATATGATATAAGACCTGAATGTACTCATAAATATGAGGTAAGTATATTGGTGTTACGTTCACGTATGTTCGTAATATATGTAACGTGTCGGTAGTACATCGGAATATATGTGCATTGTGCCTTTTTATAAAAAATCTGAATATATATAAAATATATATATATATATACATATATAACGTGTATGCCAAATGGAGAGGGAACTTTCCATGTTTCAATTTGTTGCCATCATGCCTTCTCCAAGTATATCTCCATTTAATGAACTACTTAGTTCATTTAACTAAGTACTTCACTTAATGAACTAGTTTAGTTCATTAATGGTGGCAACTGAAAATCATTCAAACACAACAAATGTTTGCTATTTGATGTAAGCCTTATAGCTTCATGGCTTGTTAGTATGGCAACATTATATATAAAGTATATAAGGCAAGTTTATCACAAAAACGTGTCAAGTAATAAAGTTGTCATGCATTTCTTAAACACGTTGTATTAAAATCATGTATTCGTAAATCACTCAAACTCTTTTTCTCAACAACATGAAGGTAGTAGACAAGTTAAAGAGTCCAAGATAAACATGCTTATGCCAACTCTTGAATCTTTCAAATTATTACAGAATGAATCTATTGTTGATATGGATCTAAGATTGACTAACATTTACAATTCTCTTGAGTCACTTGGAAACGTATTTTCTTCACAGAAGAATGTGCAAAAAGGTTTATGAAGCCTCCCATTCTAATGGGATCCAAAAGTCACCGCAACTGAAGAATGTAAGCAACTAAATCAATAAAAATGGAGGAACTAATCGGATCGATAAAGGTATATGAAAACAAACTCACCCTAAAGAAATTGGAATCAATGTCAAAACAAGGTAAGACCATAGCATTTAAATCAAATGAATATATCTCTAATTATTCTGATCATGTGAATGATAGTGACACTGAATCGGATAACGAAAATCTAATATTATTAGCTAAAGGTTGAAGAAAGTTTATGAGAAAGTCATTAAAGAATAAACCTAAGGTCGTCTCAACTAAGAGAAATAAAAATAAAAATAACAATAAAGATGTAAAATTGTATGAATATGAAAAACTTGGACACCTATCATATGATTGCCCGAACAAAGACAAATCGATAAACCAAAACCGTGACAAGGACTGGACCAAAAATAGACCAATCTGAGAGCCTAAGAAAAGGAATGCAAGAAGAGCTCTCAAGGCCTCCACATGAAGTGATTCATCTGATTCTGAGACTGATGAAATCGAAGAAGAAACAGCACAAGTATGCTTTGCATCCAAGGCATCAAACAAGGTACGTTCTGGCTCCGACTCTGAGTTTAAACCCTCTTATGATGATTTATTTAGTCAATATCTTAAATTGCATAAATTCACAAAGACTCTTGCAAAAGAAATGAAATGGTTAACTGAAGACAAGAAGTTGTTAGAATCTTCTAATACTAATCTTGTATCTCAATTAAACGATTCAGAAGAAGAGTCGTCTTGCACGATTAATGCATTAAAATCTGAGGTTTCATCATTAACATCCGAAATTAATGAGATGAAAGCCGAGATTTTAAATTTGAAATGAAGAAACGCGGATTTAGAAAAGACGGTAAAACAATTCGGTACGGGTACTTGCATGCTGGAGCGTCTCATTTCCTCCCAAAAGCATGAAAATGATAAAAACAGATTAGAGTACATTGAAGATAATAAAGCACAAATAACTCTACAAAATTTATTTTATCTTCATTTAAGAAACCGAGTGCATGTAAGACAACTATACAACCTAAGAAGATGTCTAGTGCACCACCCATCATATATCATCGCACTCCTTTTTCGACACATGCAAAGTGTAATCATGTGCCATATAGGTATGAATGAAATCCTTTGATGAATATAAGACATTCATACAATACCAATGCATCGAGATCACGCACCATACATACTAACAGAAATACATATCAAAAACGAAAATCACATTATGCTCACTATGATGACTTCGGCCATACGCCAAATAGGAATGCGCCTAACATATATTATATTGCTTCTTCATCTCTCTTTTCACCTTTTGTAAAACCAAGAAAGATCATCCAAATTTGGGTACCAAAAGGTACTCATGCAAAGCGTTGAATCAATAACCCTTAAAGGATGCACTAGAAAACATGATGAGCATAACACACTAGAAATGCATGATTCTTTGTATAAATTGCTCTTTATTGCTTTTGCTTCTAATCATGTTTTCTTTTGATGTAATTTACAAAATAAAGGGGGGAGAAAAGCATGATTTAAGGGGGAGAGAGAGAGATTAATCTAAGAGGGAGCACAATATGAAATTCAAATTTTGAATTTAAAATTTTAACATGATTGGAGCGATCATGACACATTTAAATCATGAATAGAGGTTATTTTGCAAATCATCAAAAGGGAGAGATTGTTGAGAAACCAGGGATTGAGTGATTTGAAAATGCATGATTTGCACGTTACATGTTTCCGAAATGCATGATTTAATTACTGCTTGACATGTGCACGTGATAAATATGCTTTATAAATTGATATATATTATTGTCGTACTAACGTGCCATGAAGTGTTAAGTCCTACATCAAATGGCAAACTTTTTTTGTCTTTATACTATTTTCAGGTGCCATAATAAATGAACTAAACTAGTTTATTTAATTAAATGCTTAAGGAAATGAACTAACTAGTTCATTAATTGGAGATATATTTGGAGATAACCACTTGGCAAAAAATTTGGAATGGAAAGTCCACTCTTTACACTTATACACACGGTACATATACGTATGTTATATATATACATATTTTTTATAATGGCGAATTATACGTTTCTATCCTGACGTTTCACCGACACATCATAAACGTACGTCGACATCACACTACCATATGCACATCATATTTGTGAATATATACAGCTTCCATATCACACATTATATGTCATAAATTTACCAAAATTATGTCGACATGTCACGAGTCCATAAACTGAAAATTGTCGCATTGGGTGACTACCGAATCATCACCGACATGTCACATACTTGCCTTATAAAGATGGCCAGTCTATATACACTCCAAATAATCAAATATTTCGTGCACCACATGCCAAAATCAGACCTTAAGTCATACTATATTTATACACATCAATCACCAATAATTTGCCTTGATTTCTTGAAAATTAAAACTCAAATATTTCCATCACATGGGGCATTTTTAATCTGAGCTAATATAGCTGAAAATACATTTTATTTTATATATATTATGAGTGATATAACATATATTACATGTCTAAGATGTTTGAGATTAATCGGAGAAAAATCGCATAATCGACGAAAGTCGAATATTCGGTTCTATACACTTCTATATGCATGGATGTTTTTGTTATTGTATGTAACATATATCTAGAGACTTTTTACACATCTAAGACGTATTAGAGTATTCTAAAAAAAATTAAGGGTTGATTGAAATTTACCATATGTGTGAAGATTGTGCATCATTATTTGACAAAATTTAGAAAAGCAATTTCAGCACATGGCAGCTGAGGTGACACGCCATTTACAATCCTTTCGGAGCTTAGGTGGAGCTTGTTTGCCACTTTGATTGATGGAGGATAACCTACATGTGAATGGTGACATTGAATAGGCAAGACACAGGCGGAAGGATTTCAAAATCAAACCAAGTGCTGAAGTTTTCAGCACATGGTCTTTAGGCCGATTTTTAGGTGTCATTATGCTCCAAATTTCTTCCAAAATTGAGGGGCAATCACATCTTGGCTGATTGATAATTAACATGTGTGATGTTGAGCATGTGTTTCAGATTTTATTTTTCCAGCTCATTTTATGAAGTGCCAAGGTGGAAAATGATGGCCTATCATGAAGTGACAACTAGGTAAAGACACATCGTTTGTCCAATCATATTTCTCCAAGTAAGCAAGGGTGTGTCATAATATTACACAAGGCAATCTTCCAAGGCATTCAAGACAAATTTGAAGGGAAAATTCAGCCATGGGGCATCCACACCATCTATAAAAGGAGGCAAGATAATTCAAGAAAAAGCCAAGCCAAAGTTCATATCCTATGAAGATCGAGAAAGACTATTCTCTTCTTCTCTTATTCTTTTCTCTTGATGTTAGCCTCAAGCCTAACTCTAGCCACCCTTGTGTCAGGTGTTATTTGTGATTAGTGAATGCCAAGTAAGGTGTCCTTGAAGACTGGATTAGGTTGATTTGACCGAACTAGTATAAAAAACTTGGTGCATTTACTTTCAGTACTTTTACTTTCAGTTTTCAGATTTGTGTATGGTTTTCATACTCACGGAAAAAATAGCAAAAGTTTTCCAAAAATCACAGAATAAGCCAAACGTCTTAGCTTTCATTTGGGACAAGTTCCATCCATTTTAGATAAGTATAATTCAGTCAAACGTTCATAGTTCTGAGACTAGTGCAATCTGATTCTCAGATTTGCAAAGGTTGAAAACATCAATGTGGTTGACATACATGCCAAGAGAATTTTGAAAAACTATTTCAAACCATTAAAGTAAACATCTTAAGGGTCATACAATAAAATTTTTAGGTCATTTATAGTTCTCGCTTAATAGGAATAAATTTTTCATTTTGAAGCACAGTTTCTGGCAGATTGATACAATCTGTGCAAAAAATGTTTCTTCAAGAGGTTGCACTTAGAGTTTTAATTTGAAATTGTTTTTACACATTAAAAACATCTGAGAGCATATTGTCACCAAATTTCACATTTTATGGAGTTCTACAACCTGGTCAACTAGTTAATTCAAATTAAGATATGAAAACAAAAACTATTTTCAGAAATGAGTTATTTGGTCTAAAAAGTTTTTAAAAACGATTTTTCCGCAAACACTATTCAATCCTCTCCATTCTAGTGGTGCCATACAGGTGATACAAGTGGTATCAGAGCACAGACACACTCACTACAAGAAGATTCAACAATATTTGTGAGATGCCATCCACTTGTCACAAGACCGAGCAAGAAGGTATGTCGAGCGAAAGGCCTACTCTTTTCAACGGTGAATCTTTTATACAATGGAAGCTTCGTATGAAACTTTTTCTTATGTCTATTGATATAGACTTATGGTCCATCATAGAAGACGGTCTTTTTGTTCCATCTAAGATAACTACTATTGATGGCGTTACATTAGAAGTAATAAAGCCTAAGCAAGAATATACCGTAGAAGATAAAAAGAGATTAAGTGTGAACGATAAGATTATGCAACTTCTTCTAAATGGTTTAAGGAAAAGTGAATCAAGTTACATGTTCAATTGTTCTAGTGCCCCAGAAATGTGGAGATGTCTTGAAATGAAACATGAAGGTACTAGTCAAGTTGAAGAGTCCAAGATAAACATGATTATGTCAACTCTTAAATCTTTCAAATTATTACAGAATGAATCTATTGGTTATATTGATCTAAGATTGACTGACATTTACAATTCTCATGAGTATCTTGGAAAGGTATTTTCTTCACAGGAGAAGGTGCAAAAAGTGTTAAGAAGCCTCACATTTGAATGGGATTCAAAAGTCACCGCAACTGAAGAATGTAAGAAACTAAATCAATAAAAATGGAGGAACTAATCGATCGCTAAAGGTATACGAAAAAAACTCACCCTAAGAAAATCGGAATCAACGTCAAAACAAAGTAAGACCATAGCATTTAAATCAAATGAATATATCTCTAATTCTTCTGATCACATTAATGATAGTGACACTGAATCGGATGACGAAGATCTAACACTATTAGCTAAAGGTTTAAGAAATTTTATGAGAAAGTCATTAAATAATAAACCTAAGGTTGTCTCAACTAAGAGAAAAAAAATAAAAATAACGATAAACATGTAAAATGCTATAAATGTGGAAAACTTGAACACCTATCATATTGCTAAACATGGACAAACTGATAAACAAAAACTGTGACAAAGACTGGACCAAACATAGACCCGTCTCAGAACCTAAGCTAAGGAATTCAAGAAGAGCTCTCAAGGCCTCCACTTGGAGTAACTCATCCGATTCTGAGACTGATGAAGCCGAAGAAGAAACGGCACAAGTATGATTTGCATCCAAGGCATCAAACGAGGTATGTTTTGACTCTGACTCTGATTCCGAACCCTCCTATGATTATTTATTTAGTCATTATCTTAAATTGCATAAATTCACGAACACTCTTGCAAAAGAAAAGAAACAGTTAATTGAAGACAAGAAGTTGTTAGAATCTTCTAACACGAATCTTGTATCTCAATTAAACGATGCAAAGGAAGAGTCGTCTTGCACGATTAAGGCATTAAAATCTGAGATTTCATCATTAACATCCGAAAATAATGAGATGAAAGCCAAGATTTCAAATTTGAAATGAAGAAATGCAGATTTAAAAAGACGGTAAAACAATTCGATACGTGTACTTGCATGCTAGATCGTCTCATTTCCTCCCAAAAGTATGAAAATGAGAAATCCGTATTAGGGTACATTGAAGATAATAAGCACAAAACAAGTCTACCAACATTATTTTATCTTCAGCTATGAAACCGCGTGTATTTAAGACAGCTATACAGCCTAAGAAGATGTCTAGTGCACCCATCATATCTCATCGCACTCCTTCTTTTTTGACACATGCAAAGTATAATCATGTACCATATAGATATGAAAGAAAACCTTTGATGCATATAAGACATTCATACAATACCAATACAACTAGATCACGCACCATGCATACTAACAGAAATGTATATCAAAAAGGAAAATCACATTATGCTCACTATGATGACTTCGGCCCCAGGCCAAATAGGAATGCTCCTAACATATATTATATTGCTTCTTCATCTCTCTTTTTACCTTTGTAAGACCAAGAAAGATCACCCAAGTTGGGGTACCAAAAGGTACTCTTGCAAAGGGTTGAATCAATAACCCTTAAAGGACGCTCTAGATATACATGATGAGCATAACACTCTAGAAATGCATGATTCTTTGTATAAATTGCTCTTTATTTCTTTTGCTTCTTATCACATTTTCTTTTGATGTAATTTACAAAATAGAAGGGAGAGAAAAACATGATTTAAGAGGGAGAGAGAGATTAATTTAAGGGGAGCACGATATGAAATTCAAATTTTGAATTTAAAAATTTATGCATGATTGTAGGGGAGCGATCATGACACATTTAAATCATGAATAGAGATTATTTTGCAAATCATCAAAAGAGAGAGAATGCTGAGAAACCAGAGTTTGATTGATCTGAAAATGTATGATTTAAATGTTACGTATTTCCGATATACATGATCTAATTGCTACTTGACATGCGTACATGATAAATATGATTTACATGTTGATATATATTGTTGCCGTAATAACGTGCCATAAAGAGTTAAGGCCTACATCAAATGGCAAACAATTGTTGTCTTTATACTATTTTCAGGTGCCATGATAAATTAACTAAAATATTTCATTTAATGAAGTGCTTAAGGAGATGAACTAACTAGTTCATTAAATGGAGATATATTTGGAAATAACCACTTGGAAATAAATTTGGAATGCAAAGTTCTCTCTTTACACTTACACACACGACACATATACATATGTTATATATATACATATTTTTTATAACGACAAATTATACGTTTTTATCCCGACGTTTTACCGACACATCATAAACGTACATCGAAATTATACTGCTATATGCACATCATATTTGTGATATATACAGATTCCATATCGCACATTACATGTCATAAAGTTACCAAAATTATGTCGACATGTCACGAGTCCATAAACCGAAAATTGTCGCATCAGGTGACTATCGGATCATCACCGACATGTCACGTACTTACCTTATAAAGATGTCCAGCCTATATACACTCCAAATACTCAAATATTTTGTGCACCACATGTCAAAATCAGACTCTAAGTCATACCATGTTTATGCACGTTAATCATCGACAATTTGCATGATTTGTTGAAAATTCAAACTCAAATATTTTCATCACATGAGGCGTTTTTAATCTCAGGTATTATAGCTTACAATACACTTTATTTTATGTATATTATGTGTAACATAACATATATTACACGTCTAAGATGTTTGAGATTAATCGGAGAAAAATCGCGTAATCAATGAAAGTCGAATATTCACTTCTATACACTTCTATATACATGGATGTTTTTGTTGTATGTAACCTATATCTAGACAGTTTTTACACATCTAAGACATATTAGAGTATTCTAGAAAAACAAATTAAGGATTGATTGAAATTAACCATATGTGTGAAGATTGTGCATCATTATTTGACAAAATTTACAAAAGCAATTTCAGCACATGGAGCTGAGGTGACACGCCATTTACAACCCTCTAAGAGCCTAGGTGGAGCTTGTTTTCCACTTTGATTGGTGGAGGATAAGGCAAATATGATTGGCGACATTGAATAGGCAAGACACAGAAGGAAAGATTTCAAAATCAAACCAAGTGATGAAGTTTTCAGCACATGGTCTTTGGGCCGATTTTTAGGTGTCATTATGCTCCAAATTTCTTCCAAAATTGAGGGCCAATAACATCGTGATTGATTGATAATTAACATGTGTGATTTTGAGCATGTGTTTCAGATTTTATTGATAAATTTCCAGCTCATTTTATGAAGTACCAAGTTGGAAAATGATGGTCTATCATGAAGTGAGATCTAGGCAAAGACACATCGTTCGTCCAATCGTATTTTGCCAAGTAAGCAAGGGTGTGTCACAATATTATACAAGGTAATCTTCCAAGGCATTCAAGACAAATTTGAAGGGAGAATTCAGCCATGGGGCGTCCACACCATCTATAAAAGGAGGCAAGATGATTCAAGAAAAAACCAACCCAAAGTTCATATCCTATCAAGATCAAGCAAGACTATTCTCTTCTTCTCTTATTCTTTTCTCTTGCTCTTAGCCTCAAGCCTATCCTTCTTGTCTTCCATATACTGTATAGGCTTTGAATATACCACCCACATACATCGATTTCTTTTACAAGGTTGATCAAGGTGTGATCACACCTTCATTTGTTCGGTGGTGGTATTTGTGTTGTTGTTTTATATTGTTTAAGGGTAGAGTTAGTGTTTAACTCCATTCACCCTTGTGTCAAGGTGTTATTTATGATTAGTGAATAACGAAGAAGGTATCCTCGAAGACTGGAGTAGGTCGATTTGACCAAACCAGTATAAAAATCTTGGTGTAATTACTTTCAACACTTTTACTTTTACTTTTCGATTTTGTGAATGGTTTTCATACTCATGGAAAAGTAGCAAAAGTTTTCCAAAAATCACAGTATTTTGCAAAAACTATAGACATACGTCTTAGCTTTCATTTGGGATAAGTTCCATCCATTTTAGATAAGTAAGTCAGTCAAACGTTCATAGTTCTGAGACTAATGCAATCTAATTCTCAGATTTTCAAAGGTTGAGAACATCAATGTGGCTCACATAATTGCCAAGAGAATTTGAAAAACTGTTTCAAACCATTAAAGTAAACATCTTAAGGGTCATACCATAAAATTTTCATGTCATTTAGAGTTGTCAATTAATAGGAATAAGTTTTTCATTTTGAAGCAAAGTTTCTAGCAGATTGACACAATCTGTGCAAAAACAGGTTTTCAAGGGGTTGCACTTGGAGTTTAAATCTTAATTATTTTGATACATTAACAACATCTGAGATCACATTGTCACCAAATTTCATATTTTTTGGAGGTCTACAACCTGGTCAACTAGTTAATTCAAATAAGGATCTGAAAACAGAAATTATTTTCAGAAGTGAGTTATTTGGTCTAAAAAGTTTTAAAAACCGATTTTCTACACTCGCTATTTAACCTCCCCCCTTCTAGTAGTGTTATACATGTCCTACATGATATAGCCATCATATAAAATGTTATGTTTAAATGATTATGGAAATGATATATTATGACATGTTTATGCAAAAATGGATATGGATATCATGATTTGAGTTTTCATTGTGACAAAAGTTGTTTGACATCGTTTTAAAGACATCGTATCGTAAGACATTACATTACATGGGTTATTTAGGGAATTGATGCCTATAGAGAATGAGACTAAGTATGATGATTATCTTAGACCTAGATTGGGGATATTAAGGATGGACATGTATATTGAGCGTTGGTATGCACTTTAGAGTAGAAGAACGTTTACTTTGATGATGATGTTAAGCATATATGTGTTATATGTTAATTGATTTCTTTATGTTATTCACTTTATCTATTAAAGTTGGAGACGCAAAATGTTATGTTTTTTATTTACGTATCATTATTTTATCACCTCGTCTTCAAATGTTTGATCGATATGGCGTATCCGTGTGGACTATTTGCTGGGCGATTCGTTTATTGCTCACACTTGCCTTTATCACTATTTGCAGAGAACAGGGACAACGGTACAGGTCATAGAGTACAAGCTCAGATAGATTACCCATGATCAGAGAAGTATGCCAGAGAGTTATATTTTGAAGATGTTAGATATTTGATTATGTTGTATTTAGAAGATCTCGAGACTTAGTACATTATGACTTGTATGGATTTGTAATGTAATGTAATGCATGTCGATTGTATTTCATTTATATTTATGTTGCTTCCGCTATATTGTAGCATGATTATGTTGACATGCACATGTATGATATCGACGCCTTGTACTTCTCGTAGCAGGGTACGGCGGGTGCACCATGCCAAAACCTTAGTTCTGAGTAGGGCGCTATAGGTGGTATCAGAGCAATGGCTCTAGATCCACTGTGGACACATAAAGTAAACTACGGTATAAACTTAAAAAGTGATCTTAGAATTAAGTAACATCGTAGATGTAAAAAATGATCTTAGATGAGAGTGATAGCCTTACAGCCTTAGACTAAGCCAATTAGAACGGTTTATAAGTAAACGGCCAAAACGAACCTTATCTTTACTGAATAGAGGGTTATCTTGGAACCCTAACAATTAGGACTATTTTCTAAAGGGCATGAATAGTTATCTCAGAGAAAAATTTCCTTATATTAATATAGACAATCTATTAAACCAAATGGAAAAGCTTTCGAGAAGATGATCTCAAACTTAAGTATTGATCTTAGCCATAAGAAATGGTTTTTAGAATTTATGTCATGATATTAAATTGTTACACTAATAACAATTTTAGAAATAATTGTAACCCTAATGATAAGTAACAATTTTAGAGACAAGATATGATCGTATGAAGGATAAATTCAGATGTACCTAAGGATACTATTTGGATTGGAATTACGTATTTTTGCTTAAGTATGCATGATTAGCTTTGTACATAATTCCATAGACTCAACTAGGGGTGTACTTGGTCCGGTCCGGCCGGTTTTTGCGTATGTTGTCAACCAAACCGTTTGTAACGGTTTTGACATTCTGGAACTGGAACCGGACCAGAACCGGTCAACAAACTGTTTGACCGGTCCGGTTTGGTTTGGTTTGGTTCCGGTTTTTTCCGGTTTCAACAGCATAACAATTCAAGATCAGTGTCTCTTTGTGACCTCAGGTCACATGCTCGAGACGCAAAATCAGTCTCAGAGCCAAAATCACCTTGTTCGACACAATTTCCATCACCATTTTGCGGAACAAGTTGGCTGGACCGCAAGACCAACGATGCTGCTGGAAACGGAACGCCTTGAAAGTACTAGGAAGTTCACTTTTCACCTACAATCAGAATCAACCTTTAAACAATAAAATATGGAAGAAAGGTCTGATATTGCTTCCAAAAAAAATAATACTGCTCAATTGTCTAAGAATTTAAAATTTGTTCTGCCAATTTCAGTGAATTAGTCACCTGAAGATCTCCCAAGTATAAAAATTTCTAGCCCTTAAGGCCTGCTCGGACAGCAAGATGTAACAGACAGTTGCAAATTAACAAACATGTTAATATCATGGAGACAAATTAAACAATAAACGTATAGCATTACAAGCATACGGTAAATAAACGTATAGCATTAAAATAAACAGCTAAATAATCAAATGAGACAAATTAAACAATAAACGTATAGCATTAAAAGCATACGGTAAAGACTGAGTACCATCTCCCTTGTAGAAAACAAGTATACTTTCAGTTGTTGCTAGATGTCTTTTTTGTGTCAGTTTGTTGCATAACCTCAGAGTTTTGCTTGCCGAAATTACTAGGGGCATACAAATGCGCGGGAGAGATTTGTAATGGAGGTAGAAGCAATCAAGCAGGAACATGCATTACTTGAAGACCAGTTAATTTCTGTGAAGAAGTTGATAGAGAACGTGATTGTAGAAGTAGATACTCAAAAGAAAAAGGTGAATTGGTTAAACATTTGAATACCCATCGATATGTCACCCCTGGGATATTTATCTTTCCAGATGCACTAAAGTATCTATATCGAAAGGTAACCATTTGAATACACTTTTATTCAGGTCTCTGTGAAGTCTGATGCTGTTTCACATATATATCAATTATCGCATATATACATTCCAAAACAAAGAAATATCTGCAAAACAAAGTTTATATATATCGCATATATATACATAAACAGAGAGGTCACTGGAACCAATCGAAGATGTCATTCCAGTACAAGTTCCGTCAATAGACTCAATACCCAAGCATGTATTCATTATACAAGTGACGCACCAGTAAGAATGTAAGATAGTCTTCGTCCGACTCTTCAATATCAAAGGCCAAACCGCCAAAGTCTGAGGACTTTACTGTAAAATGAACAAAAATGCATATCAGACTCCAAATCATCGAATCTTTAAAGAAACTTAGAAGGGCTGCTGAAGAAAATTACCGTGAAACGGAGGGAAAAATTTGTTTCCACTTTCTCTGTGAAACTATTTTGTTTCCCGCGAAACAAAGAGGGGAAACGGTGGTGGGTGGTTATGGTTGTGGGTTTGCGGCGTTTGCCTGTTTGGGACGATGGAAGAAAACTTCAGCAGTGTGTATTTGCGCAGGAGAGAAGCTGGTCGCTGGTGCCTGGAGGTGGAGAGGAGATGGCGAGATGAAAACTGGAAAATGGAAATGAAATGACAATGAATTAGGGTTTTTGCCTTTGGGTGTGTGAAAGACTGAAAAGTGAAACGGTGGGTGGGTTCAGCTTCTAGAAGAAGTTTCTAGTTTTGAGTTTCGAGTAGCTGGGGTGGGGAACCGGGAAATTAAAAATATTACATAATATATATAATATTTAATATATAAATTAATAAATATAGGGAACCGGTCCGGTCCGGTTTGACAGTTTAAAGTTATAAAAACCGAAACCAAACCGTAATGCACAGTCCGGTTTTCTCTTCGCAAATAAACCGGCTGTTAAACTGCGGTTTGGTTTTAAACAGTCCGGTTTAGTGCGGTTCAGTTATCCGGTCCGGTTTTCCAAATTTTTGTTCAGCGCTAGACTCAACCTTGTAAGATATAAACATTCCAAACTAAAATTAATTAAAAGAAGCGAGTCAATGCTCTACTTTTGATAGGAGTGTTGGAACATAGTTTTGGGAATAAATAGAGGTCGCAGGACTAAGTTATAATGTGTAGTAGAACGGAAGCCCTAAGAAATGATTTGTTAGCATTATGACTAATAGGGATTAGTAAAGAAAATTAGACGAAGGGTTTACAGTTAAGATTAAGACAATGAATTTAGAATTTTCAGAATAGGTCAAAAATATTAGTGGCATTAGAGATATAAATCCATACAATAAGCGTACACTAATATAAGTAAAGATAATGGAATGATAAGTTATTACATATCGTGGGTTATGTATTAATTTCTAGGAACTTCGAGTTATTTGGCTGGAATTAATAGGCTTAAGTTGGAATCAAGAAAGCATAAGTGAATAGTGGTTGATAGTCATGTACGGTTTATCGGGAGTAGAAGAATATAAAGACCGGTACATAGTCGAATTCTCAACGAGGATAACTTATAGAAATTGTACAAAGGTTGGGCTACTGTTTCAACTAGTCAATAAGCATGTACAACAAAGTATATCTATAATTTAAATATTTTTCAAGGATTTTTATTTAATGATTTCATAGGGGTATATTCAAACTCTCTAAGAAATCGGTGTTTCTAAAGACAACATGATGATATAGTATTTAAAAAAATTCATTACATATACTTGTAAAAAATTTATTTTGCTAATATTAAAATTATTATCTTTTATATTAAGTAACTAGCAGTTTACTAGAAGCTTATTTCCTTTTAAAATGATTATATATTATAGAAAATAAAGGACATAGTGTATAAATCATTTTATAAAAAGGATTTTACGATCAATGTGTTTCAACCGTGTTAAAATAGTCTTAATCGTAAGACCTTTGAAAACAAGTATATACTACTATGATTTTAAAATATATAGTAATTATTTAAACAAGTAACCAGGTCTTTGCAAGTAAATCTATACACAACTACACATACTAAGTTATAGATATATCCGAAGGAATAAGGATATAATCATAGAATTACGATCAATAGTATGTAAGGGTTATTTTAACGGATGGATTTCTATATATTAAGGGAGTATGGTAAGTATAGTGCAGAACTTGGTAGAGACTTAGAGGTATAATTATCTGTTCAGGTAAAGGATTATACGATTAGTCGTAAGAATTTAGAATCATAGATTACTGATATTAAGTTGAACGATACACGATTAAAAGGTACAATGGAATTTGAGGATTGACTTCTTAACAGTGAGTTCGATAGGACACACAAGTTTCGAGGATGAAACTTTTTATAATAGAAGAAATGTTACGATCCGTATTTCCAGGTCAATAGAAAAATAAATAAGATAATAGAAAAAAAATAAAAGTTCGACATCGATAAAGTCACGAGGGAATAAAAACTTGAATAAGAATTTAGTAGGACATCGATTGTATATAACGGGTTCACATATTAGGTCACACTCCCAATTTCATTATCGTCCAATAGTATAAGATCGGCTAAGATAGAATATTGGGGTTAGAAACGATCACAAAAATAATTGAATGATAAATTACTCAATATGTCGATATATGACGAAACTAGGTGACCTACACTTTACGAGTTCACGATAAAACTTAAATAACACTAGTTGGTACCAACTTAAATTATTAGGCTAAAGTAAATCAAAACTAAAAGACATGACACAAGAAATTAGGACTACTTAAATAAAGAAAAAAGAAAGTAGGACATACCAAGATATTTTGGGAAGAAGAAAAGAAAAATAGTTATACATACATACATGTATGTAGGGCGGCAATGAGGAAGAAAAGGAAGAAGGAATTTGTGGTTAAATTAATACCCCAACAAAATATCAAGTGTAGAATATTGTGTATAAACCATATAATGATATTTTGTCCTATTCTACACCTACCAACCCCTCTTAACCGCCCCACCCCTATACAAGTAAGAAGATGATTTTTGTTGTCTTGTACAACCAAGAAGCAATCATATTTTATACCCAGAGCTTCCACAATTCTTATACCATTCGTACACATTCAACAACCACAAACTACTTCCTTCACACCCCTTGTACCCGGCCACTTCATGGAAAAGGAAGAAGATATTTTACAGCCAACAAGAAACAATTATGCATTTCACCAAAAAGCCTTCCAACTCCTTACACCTTCTCTTCCAATTCTTACACACTCCAACCGAACCAAACCACTCCCTCTTTTCCTCACATGGTCGGCCACCTATAGTCAAAGAGAGAAGAAATATCTTGCCTTCTACTCCATGTTCTTACACCTTCAAACAATCATCATTCTTTCTTCCAACTTTCTCCAAACATCATGTCTCCCTCCTAACCCCCTTACAAGACTTCAAGATGAAGTATCCCTCTCATTTTGTATCCCAACTGCCCCCCTCTCTATCTTTCTTCTTGTTTTCATCCTTAATCAATTTCATCTCCTATACACTCTCTCTTCCCTTTCCAAGAAAGAAAAACAAAGTCTTCCAACCTCCATTTTAGCTCCATGGCCGAGAGTTAAGCAAAGGAAAACCAAGAGAAAAATTTCTTCTCTTCACCATAACATCACTCCAAGACAAGGTTTTCTTTCTCATCTAGCCACGATTGAATAAGATAAAGTCTCCACTTGCTCCTTTCTCATCTAGCTCACTAAAGAGGTTCCTTCTTTAAACAGATATAGTATGGAGTCCGGGATCAAACTATCTACGTATCTTTCAGTTGATTCAATATCCTTAAGTTATCCTCCTTCATATAAGTGATGCTGGCCGAAAATTTTAGAACCAAGGAAGAAGGATTATCAATGTAAGAACTTTATGTAAGATGAGTTTAACTTTTTCTATTTATCCATTTTCATGGTTGCTCATTAACCCTCTTATTTTTGTGTGCCAACCGTGGCTCCTTTAAGGTAAAAATGAGAAGGTTTTCTTCAAACCAAGTGAAGAAATCTTCACTTTCATTCTAAGGTTAAGTGAGAAAGGAAAGTACTCTTCCAAGATCCTTCATGGATTTTCAAAGACCTAAGTATACATGTTCATATAAATTTGGATCATTCATGATGTAAGTTCAAGGTTTTGGTGTGGTGCCCCACACCCCAGCCCCGCCGGAGTCGGTGCACCCGCCGTACTTCACTAAGGAGAGTACTAGGCGTCGTCTCATACGTGTCATGATCCATGATATAATGCATGGAATATCGCGCTTACACATAAATAATTAAGCGAAACCCTGGCAGAATTTAAAACTTCAAATTAAAATCATCCACACGATCATTCATAGTTTACATATCAAATCAAAAGTATTGAGAGTCACAGAACCAGTGTTTTCTATCTCAATTATGTCATCAGTCATCAATCATAGCTGGCCAGTCATGTCTCCTAAACTCGTCCACTCCTTGCTGCGCTCATGGGTAGGGGACCCTAGGCTCATCCTCAATCCACTCTACTTTATTCCCTGCAGCCTCTGGGAGGGAAAAATAGGGGGTGAGTGACAAAGTCACCAGCAAATATACCATAAACAATCATGCATTAACTGGAAAGTACATACAAGAACCGAACCCCAAAATTCGGGTTAGAACATACCTGACCTTCCATTAAGTACTCGTAAGAAGTCAACACAAGGTATATCCGAGATCATAGCTTATGAAAGGATCATCACTCAATAAAGGATCATGGCATACAAAAAGGTCATCACTCAATCAAGATCATAACCTATGAGCTACCAATTCATAACAACTTGGCCTTACGTATCAACAGTAGAGAAATCATAACCTATGTAACTTTACCTCTAGCATTTGGCTAGCATCTCATCCCTTCAATCAATAGCCGTTAAGGCAATAAAATCATAACTTAGCCACGAAATAAGCAATAACACAGCCTAGTGCAAATAGACTTAACATCATGCTCTTGACCATATGCAATGCGCATGAATATGCAAAAGTAGCGCATAATGCCCTGCATCCAATACTCGATAGGGATCATCACTTAATGTGGGAAAATCATAACCTAACCAAAGATCGTCTCTTAATGCAGAATATAACAGTAATGACTATAACTCACATCCATTCGTAACATAACAAAGATCATTACTCAAGGAAGTCACACTTAGGTTCTATGAGGTCATGACAACTTAGTCTAATTATCATGCGTTACTACACAATGACTCCATAAACATGATATGCATGCATATGTACATGTGATGCATCATGATAAAAATGAGAATATGGCTTTTCATGCTTTTCTTCAAATCATCATCATCATCGTCGTAAAACAATAGAGTGTTCAGATCTATGTCCCGGATCTGAGGCGGTACGTCATCTCGTATGGACGGGTCTATTATATCCGGACCCGGTCGGCATCATATTCTCGTGTTCAGATCTATGTCCCGGATCTGAGACAGTACGTCATCTCGTCTTTGCCGGGTCTATTATGTCCGGACCCGCACGGCCTCGTATCAGATCACTTAACCCTGATCTGGTGGGTTCATACTGGCCAAGTTCATACTCACACACGGTATCGATGGGGAATCATTCTTTTCAAAAATCATCTTTTGAAAATGCTTTTCATCTTTCTTTCTCATAAAAGACATGCTATAAATCATGTACGTGATGATGATGCAATGCATGACATGCATTATGCGACTCGTAAACAAATGCATCATAACATGCATGCACGGACTTGTCTTTTAAACTGAAAAAAAAAACTGTCTAGCAATCACATTCTTGTTCATACAGCCTCGTGCTCATAAATTCATGCTCATATTCATAAACGCATGTCATACATATGCATAATGAAGGCTTAGACACATGCTATAAAAATTTCATAACATTCCGAAATATCTAACGACCTCAAAACATCACACTATCATCAAAGGTACTGCTGAAATCAGCAGGGCAGTACCGCCTTACCCCAGTTTCGTGGGACATAAAACCTTATTCATTTTGATTCATTACCTGGAAAACATAGCTAATTCACCAAGGAACAATATTCATAAGACTAAACATCACATTCAAACCTAAATCATCAAGATCGAAGCCTTACAACTTAAGACATTAAACTGTCCTATTTTCAAGTTTTGTACCACTAACTTCAACTCAGTTGTTAACCATCCAAATGGTGGTTTTAGTCTGGTTTCTTTACATGAACATGAACCTCTATGCCCTAAGTAATTACCATAAAATTTCCAAAGCAATTCAATAAGTCGAGGGGGGTCATCTAGTTACTTTCCCAAAATGGGTACATGCAGAACCTGGAATGAGCAGTTATATCACGAATTGAATTGTGACCAAACCACAACTCCTTTTACTAAAATTCTAACTCACAGATGTCATAAACGCATCAAAATATCATCATGTCAAAAATCAGCTCATTTGCACATTCCTAAGGTTCATTTTCAAGCCACACAACATACTACTCGAAACTGTCATGTTCCAGCAACTCTGTTTGAGCAGTTTCACCAAAAATTTCATTAATAATAATTCACAACTCCTTTTATCAAAATGCCACCTCTCACATTTCATATACACATAAGGCTATCACCATACCAAAAATTAGCCAATTCAAACACTCCTAAGATTCATGTTCAGGTCGTTCAACACAACACATAAATCTGTTCAGTTCCAGTACTTCTGTTTGACCACTTCTTACTAAAAACTTCATTAAGGACAAACCACAGCTCCTTTTATTGAAATTACAACTCACACATTTCATATACATATGAGGCTAACATCACACCACAAATTAGCCAAATTGAATCTCCTAAGATTCATGTTCAGGTCATGCAAAACGTCAGTTTTACCAAAAGATTTATTAAAAATAAACCATAACTCTTTTTACTGCAATTCCAACTCTCACTTGTACTACACACAGAGCTAGTGTCATGTCAAAATTTAACTTAATTGAACGCTTCTAAGGTTCGTTCTCAAGTCACACAATCAGCAACACAAATCTGCCAGCTCCAGTAGTTTCAACACTTCTTCACCTTTTTATTGTTCAAGCATTCTTCAACCAACTTCATTTATTACGATGCCTTACTATACATCAAATACACATTTAAACATAGTTATTTCAAGTCTCATAACTCATTTTAGGCTACACATAACTCATACCAACAGTCTTGCAATTTACGCTTAGAACATGTCACTTTTCATACCAACACTTTTCTTTACATCAACTAAGTTCATGTCTTGTTCTTAGAATCTTCAACTAAGATTCATAACCTAAAAATGGCTAGTCATTCAAGCATGAACTTCACAAATAAGGCAAGATTGGCTAGAGTATACTTGCCTCTTTGAATCTTAGAGCTCTTCCTTAGCATGAGCCTCGGTTGGAATAGAATGAAGTCTTCCTCCAACTCCACTTATAGCCCACGGTTTTTGAGAGGAGAAAGAAAAATGACATTAGTTACTATCTTAATAAAGAAACAACTATATTGAGATTATGATTTTCTTACAAAAATGAAGCTTGAAATGGATTCAAAACACCAAGATGTTGGCTCCTCATAGTAACTTGACAAATCTTCTCCTAGATGAGTTCTTGAGGCTTGAAGATCTTGGATTTCCTTAGGCTCACTAGCCATGTACTTTGATGAAGAAATAAGGGAGGCTCTTGCTCCTTGTAATTTCTTAAGTGTTGAATATTTGAGAGAAAGTTTTCTCCCCTTGGTTTATGGAGGCTTCCGTGAGTAGGAGTAAGAGGGAAGGAGATCTTCCATAGCTTATTTAGGCTAACTAGAATCAATTAGCCTTAGTTACTTTTACCCCACTATGGTTACTTTTAGTTCAACTATAGTTACTTTATGTCAACTATAGTTACTTTATATCAACTATAGTTACTTTATTGCTAAACTAGGTTACTTTACCCAACTAGTGTTACTTCCTTAACCTTGTAGTAAATTCTAAGTAACCATGGTAATCTCCTTGGTCAACCATTGGGGGGCGGTTTTAGGCTTGGGTTGACCCCTTTACCATGCTTAATTTTTCTTATATAAAGGGTTATGTGGATAATTGTCTCCTAATTAATTGATAATTTCCCCTTTTTCTTGCCTTAAAATAGAATTAGGAAATTCTTAATTCCTCATGACAAAAGGGCCAAAATTTGTAGTAGTTGGGGGGAAAAATTGTCGCCTACTTGCAACTCCTTAATTTCCTTTTTGAGCTTATTTCAAGAAGGCCCTTAAGATTAAACTCTCCTATAATTTGGGGAAAAACCCCGTTAAGGCCCTTTTTAAACCTTGTGGCCGAAATTTCTCTTAAGCCCCTTTAGGTGAATTTGAATTGGTCATGGTCTATATCTCATGCTTGAATAATTATATTTCTTATCATAAAAGAATTACTAAGGAAACTTAGTGAAAGGCTCTTGAAGGATGCCACTTTATTAATTCACTTATACGAGTCTTCCAGTACTATATGATTTTTCGTCGGGGTACAACATTCTCCCCCCCCCTTAATATAAGTTTCGTCCTCGAAACTTCAGTCTAGTCAACAAAATGGGGCATCTACTCCTCATGTTTTCCCATGTGGTTTCTTCTTTTGGGTAAATAAGATCGCATAAGAGTCTATTTAGTTCCCTCAGAACTACTTTGTCCCATTCATCTTAGAGGTTTCATACACAGTGTCATACTTAGTCATGTTATCACTAATAATCTCACTTGCTTACTTATGGTCTACTCATCATAACCTAAAGAAAACTATCATAATCACTCATACTTGGTTAATAGGAAGTAGAGCAGAGGACATAGGTACTTCACACTTATTAGGCGTACCTTGGTTGTTTCTTTGTCATCCGCATAAACTAGCCTTATATAGATACGGTTTCCACCTTCTACTTCGTTTGCTTGTTAAATCATTTCTTTCATTATTTCGTTCCCTTACTATCACATTCCGCTTTGTAGCGGTCCTCCAATAATTCACCAAAGGTCCTTGAATACAACTTAACTTAGTTTAATTTGATCTGGGGGTTTAGGCCGCGCACAAATCTGATCAGCTTAAACCTTTCATCTCTCATAATCAAAGGAACATACTGTCCCAAAGTAATGAATGAGTACGGAGCTGCCTGACCCTTGTCTTAGTGAGTCAAATTCCTCAACCCTTCTCGTGACTAAGTCCTGAGAGAGGAAGAACTCACAAAACTCCTCTTGGAACTTTGCCCTTATCCTATCCAGTACTAGTATCATCATGGAGTTACTTTTTTTTACTTAACCATCTTTCCGCCTACTATGAACTAAATTCCCTGTCAAACCTTGAACACGTGTTCTCATTAACTATTGCTAGTACTGTTTACTGCCTCCTGGGGTGATAGTGATGATGCCATCTTACTGAATTATGGTGCCATCCGCACCACGAAGTGTCGGAGTCTTACTTAACGTATAATATTAAGAATAAGCGACACCATTTAATTCGTAATCTATATACGATCTTATGGTCATGCAAGCAGGCATGATTACATTCTATAGATGGCCATCGACTAGGGCTTTATCATTTGGTCAAAGCCCTAATTTCCAGTCTAAGTCATCCTGGTCTAAGGTCAACTCTCATCTAAGATCAGAACTTAGGTCTAAGATCAAACTTAGTTGACTATAATCATAACCTAGTTCTACATTCTGCCTGGATCTGGAGCCTTAGCTCCGATACCACCTATGGCGCCCCACACCCCAGCACCGCAAGAGTCGGTGCACCCGCCGTACTTCACTAAGGAGAGTGCTTGGCGTCGTCTCATACGTGTCATGATCCATGATATAATGCATGGAATATCGCGCTTACACTTAAATAATTAAGCGAAACCGTGGCAGAATTTAAAACTTCAAATTAAAATCATCCACACGATCATTCATAGTTTACATCTAAAATCAAAAGTATTGAGAGTCACAGAACCAGTGTTTTCCATCTCAATTATGTCATCAGTCATCAATCATAGCTGGCCAGTCATGTCTCCTAAACTCGTCCACTCCTTGCTGCGCTCATGGGTAGGGGACCCTAGGCTCATCCTCAATCCACTCTACTTTATTCCCTGCAGCCTCTGGGAGGGAAAAATAGGGGGTGAGTGACAAAGTCACCAGCAAATATACCATAAACAATCATGTATTAACTGGAAAGTACATACAAGAACCGAACCCCAAAATTTGGGTTAGAACATACCTGACCTTCCATTAAGTACTCGTAAGAAGTCAACACAAGGTATATCCGAGATCATAGCTTATGAAAGGATCATCACTCAATAAAGGATCATGGCATACAAAAAGGTCATCACTCAATCAAGATCATAACCTAGGAGCTACCAATTCATAACAACTTGGCCTTACGTATCAACAGTAGAGAAATCATAACCTATGTAACTTTACCTCTAGCATTTGGCTAGCATCTCATCCCTTCAATCAATAGCCGTTAAGGCAATAAAATCATAATTAGCCACGAAATAAGCAATAACACAACCTAGTGCAAATAGACTTAACATCATGCTCTTGTCCATATGAAATGCGTATGAATATGCAAAAGTAGCGCATAATGCCCTGCATCCAATACTCGATAGGGATCATCACTTAATGTGGGAAAATCATAACATAACCAAAGATCGTCTCTTAATGCAGAATATAACCGTAATGACTGTAACTCACATCCATTCGTAACATAACAAGGATCATTACTCAAGGAAGTCACACTTAGGTTCTATGAGGTCATGACAACTTAGTCTAATTATCATGCGTTACTACACAATGACTCCATAAACATGATATGCATGCATATGTACATGTGATGCATCATGATAAAAATGAGAATATGGCTTTTCATGCTTTTCTTCAAATCATCATCATCGTCGTAAAACAATAGAGTGTTCAGATCTATGTCCCGGATCTGAGGCGGTACGTCATCTCGTCTGGACGGGTCTATTATATCCGAACCCGCTCGGCCTCATATTCTAGTGTTCAGATCTATGTCCCGGATCTGAGATGGTACGTCATCTCGTCTTTGTCGGGTCTATTATGTCTAGACCCGCACGGCCTCGTATCAGATCACTTAACCTTGATCTGGTGGGTTCATAGTGGCCAAGTTCATACTCACACACGGTACCGATGGGGAATCATTCTTTTCAAAAATTATCTTTTGAAAATGATTTTCATCTTTCTTTCTCATAAAAGACATGCTATAAATCATGTACGTGACGATGATGCAATGCATGACATGCATTATGCGACTCGTAAACAAATGCATCATAACATGCATGCACGGACTTGTCTTTTAAACTGAAAAAAAAACTGTCCAGCAATCACATTCTTGTTCATATAGCCTCGTGCTCATCGATTCATGCTCATATTCATAAACTCATGTCATACATATGCATAATGAAGGCTTAGACACATGCTATAAAAATTTCATAACATTCCGAAATATCTAACGATCTCAAAACATCATACTATCATCAAAGGTACTGCTGAAATCAGCAGGGCAGTACCGCCTTACCCCAGTTTCGTGGGACATAAAACCTTATTCATTTTGATTCATTACCTGGAAAACATAGCTAATTCACCAAGGAACAATATTCATAAGACTAAACATCACATTCAAGCCAAAATGATCAAGATCGAAGCCTTACAACTTAAGACATTAAACTGCCCTATTTTTCAGTTTTGTACCACTAACTTCAACTCAGTTGTTAACCATCAAAATGGTGGTTTTAGGCTGGTTTCTTTACATGAACATGCACCTCTATGCCCTAAGTAATTACCATAAAATTTCCAAGGCAATCCAATAAGTCGAGAGGGGTCATCTAGTTACTTTCCCAAAATGAGTACATGCAGAACCTGGAATGAGCAGTTATATCACGAATTGAATTGTGACCAAACCAAAACTCCTTTTACCAAAATTCCAACTCACAGATGTCATACACGCATCAAAATATCATCATGTTAAAAATAAACTCATTTTCACATTCCTAAGGTTCATTTTCAAGCCACACAATATACTACTCAAAACTGTCATGTTCCAGCAACTCTGTTTGAGCAGTTTCACCAAAAATTTCATTAATAATAATTCACAACTCCTTTTATCAAAATTCAACCTCTCACATTTCATATACACATAAGACTATCACCATACCAAATATTAGCCAATTCGAACACTCCTAAAGTTCATGTTCAGGTCGTTCAACATAACACATAAATCTGTCCAGTTCCAGTACTTCTGTTTGACCACTTCTTACTAAAAACTTCATTAAGGACAAACCACAACTCCTTTTATTGAAATTCCAACTCACACATTTCATATACATATGAGGCTAACATCACACCAAAACTTAGCCAATTTGAATACTCCTAAGATTCATTTTCAGGTCATGGAAAAGTCTCACTGTTCTGCCCAGTTCCAGTAATTTCTTCTTGAGCAGTTTTACCAAAAGATTTATTAAAAATAAACCGTAACTCTTTTTACTGCATTTCCAACTCTCACTTGTACTAAACACACAGAGCTAGTGTCATGTAAAAATTTAGCTTAATTGAACACTTCTAAGGTTCGTTCTCAAGTCACACAATCAGCAACACAAATCTGCCAGCTCCAGTAGTTTCAGCACTTCTTCACCTTATTATTGTTCAAGCATTCTTCAACCAACTTCATTTATTAAGATGCCTTACTATACATCAAATGCACATTTAAACATAGTTATTTCAAGTCTCATAACTCATTTTAGGCTACACATAACTCATACCAACAGTCTTGCCATTTACGCTTAGAACATGTCAATTTTCATACCAACACTTTTCTTTACATCAACTAAGTTCATGTCTTGTTCTTAGAATCTTCAACTAAGATTCATAACCTAAAAATGGCTAGTCATTCAAGCATGCACTTCACAAATAAGGCAAGATTGGCTAGAGTATACTTGCCTCTTTGAACCTTAGAGCTCTTCCTTAGCATGAGCCTTGGTTGGAATGGAATGAAGTCTTCCTCCAACTCCACTTATAGCCCACAGTTTTTGAGAGGAGAAAGAAAAATGACATTAGTTACTATCTTAATAAAGAAACAACTATATTGAGATTATGATTTTCTTACAAAAATGAAGCTTGAAATGGATTCAAAACACCAAGATGTTGGCTCCTCATAGTAACTTGACAAATCTTCTCCTAGATGAGTTCTTGAGGCTTGAAGATCTTGGATTTCCTTAGGCTCACTAGCCGTGTACTTTGATGAAGAAATAAGGGAGGCTCTTGCTCGTAATTTCTTAAGTGTTGAATATTTGAGAGAAAGTTTTCTCCCCTTGGTTTATGGAGGCTTCCGTGAGTAGGAGTAAGAGGGAAGGAGATCTTCCATAGCTTATTTAGGCTAACTAGAATCAATTAGCCTTAGTTACTTTTACCCCACTATGGTTACTTTTAGTTCAACTATAGTTACTTTATGTCAACTATAGTTACTTTATGTCAACTATAGTTATTTTATGCCAACTATAGTTACTTTATGTCAACTATAGTTACTTTATTGCTAACCTAGGTTACTTTACCCAACTAGTGTTACTTCCTTAACCTTGTAGTAAATTCTAAGTAACCATGGTAATCTCCTTGGTCAACCATTTGGGGGGCGGTTTTAGGCTTGGGTTGACCCCTTTACCATGCTTAATTTTTCTTATATAAAGGGTTATGTGGATAATTGTCTCCTAATTAATTGATAATTTCCTCTTTTTCTTGCCTTAAAATAGAATTAGGAAATTCTTAATTCCTCATGACTAAAGGGCCGAAATTTGTAGTAGTTGGGGGGAAAAATTGTCCACTACTTGCAACTCCTTAATTTCCTTTTTGGGCTTATTTCAAGAAGGCCCTTAAGATTAAACTGTCCTATAATTTGGGGGAAAAAACCCTTTAAGGCCCTTTTTAAACCTTGTGGCCGAATCTCTTAAGCCCCTTTAGGTGAATTTGAATTGGTCATGTTCCATATCTCATGCTTGAATAATTATATTGCTTATCATAAAAGAATTACTAAGGAAATTTAGTGAAAGGCTCTTGAAGGATGCCACTTTATTAATTCGCTTATATGAGTCTTCCAGTACTATATGATTTTTCGGCGGGGTACAACATTTGGTATCAATAATATATTAAAGATATGTATCTAAGATATAGTATATATACACATTCAGCCACTACATGTGAAAAATGGACTTACATGTATGAATAAAATGAAATGAAAGATCCTATGTGATGTATGTTAAAGTTAAAGAAAGAAAATGAAGATATATGATATGTTAGGAAAAGATCACTAAGAATACATTTTCTACGCATGTGTTCATATGTTTTCAGTAAAGATCATCGCTTATATGTTTGTATATGGTTTTGGCTTTTATGAACTTTTGTGTCCTTGATTTAGCATGATATGCGGCAATCATATTCATATCTATGATTTTAGTTCACAAAAGATGTTTCTTGATGATCTCCATTTTAATTTCATATATATACACGGCTAAGTAGAGTTTTCTTAGCCTACTTACTTTATTTTCATTGTTTCCATCATTTTGTATGTTTATGTATTTTATTATGATATGGCAAGTCATTATTGCTTGAAATGAACTAGTGATTAGAATGTCTTGAATGTGTGAAATGTGTCTTGAAATGTGTTAAACATATTGAACATCAATTCAGACGTCTAAAACTGTCCATGGGTGATTGGATATGTCTCTTGATGCAAAAGTTGCAACTTTAGATGAAAAGTCACATCTGTTGCGCACATCGATTGATCGATGTATTGGTCGATCGATGTCTCACAGTGTGCTCCAACTTCTCATTCAAGCCGCATCGATCGATCTAAGTATCAATCGATATAACATCGATCAATCTATGTGATCCATCTATATTGGACAGTGTACTCCAACTTCGCACCCAGGCCACTTCAATCGATCGATGTCATTGGTTGATGTGCAACATAATACTTAGCGTTATTTTTCAACCACTTAGATCGATCCAAGTCACTTTGATCGATCACTTTGATCAATCGAAGTCATGCGTCAAGTTATTCTTGCTTTTTAAACTCCAATCATCCTTTATTCTTCTTTCTATTGTCTTTACTAACTATTAGAACAACCTCCCACTTAGTTTGTAAAGCAATTTATGACGTTTCATGCATCTAAGAAGTATCTTTCGATTTGAACCTTTTATTAGTATAATACATCAAAGTTCTAACGAAATCTAGATAGCACAAATGCTTTGAATCAAATTCTTATGTTATACAATGAAACCACATCCTCTCTAGAAGTTCATCTTAAACCGCACTTTATAGACTTGTGCTTCCCCTAGTATTCATGAACATTTCACGATCTTTTCTTGTCAAAGCGGCACCACTTCCCATGTTCATATAGATGAAGATTAAGACATTTCCTCTTAATCCTTCATTAAGAGTGCTTTGAGACTCACCCTCTTTTAACACTAACATTTCAATCCTTTAAAGATCAATACAGTACGGTTTGATTCTTCAAAGACCAATATTAGTGCTTTAATCCTCACTTTGTGGCTTGTTGTTACTGTTGAGAAATATGTTTGGATAATTTTTAAAGTCATGATTTTAAGTGGTGAATACTTAAAAATGTCACACATGGTGTTATATATGATTAAAAGTTGGAAAAAGTTGAAAAAGTTGAAAAAGTTGACATCGATCTCTCAGGTTGTTTGCACATCGATCAGTCTATGTACATAGATCTCTCACATCGATCGATCTATGTAAGGCAGAAAAGTTCAAGAACTTTCTGTGAGACATCGATCTCTAAACCTGAGACACATCGATCGATCGATGTACATCAAACCCTCACTTCGATCGATCGATGTAGGTTAGAGGCAAACTCTAAAACTTTCTGTGAGACATCGATCTCTGAAGCTGAGGCACTTCGATCGATCGATGTCTAGGGTTTTTAGAAATAATTTTCTAAAATGTGTTAAAGTGACTGTTTTCATTTGTATATGATTTATACATGTTCATTATGTGATTATTATGTGTTTTTGGTGATTATTATTGTCTTGTGACTAACATGCCTTGTAAGTTTCTACAACTTACCAAAAAGGGCAAAATTGGTATTTTGGGTTTTGTAGAAACATCACATGATGAAAATGTTTCAAGGATGTATTCTCATCCTATTTATCATGAAAAAGGTGGAATTGTGATTATTTCTGACCATCGGGGTCATTTCTGGAGTTTTCTCACACCAGGGGTATTTTGGTCATTTCACACCCCTGAGGGTATTTTTGGTATTTTCACTCAAGGAATCACTTGAGCATATTATTATCTTCATTCTGGAGCTGTGTTATTATTTTTTTTTTGAAGATAATAAGGTGATCATATATCTTATTCTCTCAACCGATGATATTATTGACTATAGCTGGATATGTGACGATTTGAGATGTCACATTCTATTTTTTCTTGAAGACCCTCTTATATATGTTATAAGAGGATATTTATCATCATTATTCTGAGATATTAAAGGTTTCAAAGGTGTGGAAATTTTCTTGACATATAAGAAGAAATATTAGGGAATTTCGGTGTTACACGTTGACATAATCTTGTCAACTGTTATCTATTTATTTCTTCTTCAAAAATCTGAGTTGCTACACATATATATATGTTGAAAAACGTGTATACTCAGGTGTATATGATGGTGTATTCATTTTGTGAGTTGGAGACAAGTGGACTAACCAAAAAGGAGCTAGTTGGCAAAATTGCCAACTTGGAAATTTCAAATATAGCCAACGGCTATATACTTTTTCTTGGGTGTTTTTCAGAAGATTTTTTGAAGTCAAATGAAGACTTCACATGTCCTATTTTTAGAGAAAATGGGGTTTGAGAGATTTCAAAATATGTGATTTAAATGAATGACATAAAACGTGCATGACATAAACAAACGTGTGCATCATATTGCTTATTATTTGCCTTATTTAACTCATATATAATGTTGCCGTACTAACGATCCATGAAGCGTTAAAACTTACATCATATGGCAAACATTTGTTGTTCTTATACTATTTTCAGGTGCCACCATTAATGAACTAAACTAGTTCATTAAGTGAAGTACTTAGTTAATTAAACTAAGTAGTTCATTAAAGGAAGCTACATTTGGAAAAGACACAAAGGCAACAAGGCTAAGGAAAGAAAGTCTTCTCCTCCTCCCCTCATTCATTATACACGCATATACATATATAAATTAATATATTTTCAGATTTTTTGAAAAAGGCACATACACATGTATTCCAATGTACTACCGACACGTTATATATTTTACGTACGTACGTTAACGTCACACCACTATACTTAACTCATATTTATGAGTATATTCAGGTCTTATATCATATGATATAAGTCATGGTGATGACAAATTAAATACGACACGTTAAAAGGTTCTAAACCAAAAATTGTCGTATCGGACGAATACCGAAACTTCGCCAACATGTCATGTACTTGCCATAAATAGATGGCCAGCCCCTATACTTTAAAAGTGTTAAGAAATTTCGTGCATAGGGTGATATTTTCAGCCAAAAATTCTTTCCATGTTGGCACACACAAATCACCCGACATTAAGGCCAAAATGTGAAGATTCCAATTTTTAATTTTGTCACGTGTTAATGGCGCCACTTTAAGACCAGCCAAGTGCTGAGATTTAAAGTATATATTATATATATTATGTGTAACATAATATATATAACATGTGCAAAAGGTTGGAATTTAATTAGAGAAAAAATCGGGTAATCTATAAATATCGAAAATTTGATTTTCTACGTACAGAATGCATGGAACGTTTTTGGCACATCATACGACACCTATCTAGACACTTTTTACATATGTCATACATCTTAAAGAGTTCTAGAAAATTAAATTAAGGGCTGATTGGAATATAACATGTGTGTATTATTAAATGTGCACTATTATACAAAGTTAGCAAAAATAAAATTTCAGCACATGAATATACATCATCCACGCCACCTACAGCTGAGATGGAGCCTATGTGGAGCCTTGTTGGCATATTGATTGGTCAAGAATCAATCATGCAATGTTGGTGAATTAAAGAGAGATGCTACAAATGGTAAGGTTTCAAAGTTTGTTACATTTGAAACACATGCTGAAAATTTCAGCATGTTGAAATGTGGCTGACCGAATTTGTGCATTAAAAGGCATATATTTTGTGTCTTGAATTATGAGATTAATTGGAAAATATTTTGGAAGCATTTTGAATAATTTTCAAAGCCATAAAGTGTGATCTTTTATATATCACACATGCTGAAATTTTTCAGCATGTGTACAATATGTCTTGGCCGAATTTGTGGTATTAAGGGTGTCCAAATTCATTTCCAATTTAATGAGGATATTTGCCATCAATTGATGAGTTATTTTAAAAAGAAAAATCAAAGAAAAATGGAAGTTATTTGAATTATCCCACTAAGTAACACATGCTGAAATTTCAGCATGTTAACTAGCATTATGGCCGAATTATTTCCCTTTTGTCTTGCAAAATGTATGTGACAATATTGTGTATTATGGAAATTATTCTATGTTGATTTTTTCACATGTTTTGAGTTATATATTCATATTTTTCCAAGTCATCAATGATGACAACATCCAACCTATCATGAAGTGACAAGTAAGCAAAGCTTAAATGATCATCCAATGACAAGGTGACAAGTAAGCAAGACCATGTCACAGTGATGTCTTACATTCTCCCAAGGACTTAGAAGATAATTTTCAAGACGGGGAGAACACCTAGGGGGGACGGCCATATGAGCATAAAAGGAAAGAAGATGAGCAAAAACAAGACAAGCACAAGCATTGCAAAATCAAGTCATCAAAACGCGTAGCCTCTCTTCTTCTACACTCTCTTTCTTTCTTCTTCTTGAAAGCCTATTGTATTCATATTTTCAATCTTGAATAGGCTTGTTATAGACCACCACATATTCCTTATCTTTGTAAAAGATTGATCAAGGTGTGATCAATCTTCAATCTTGCTAGGTGGTGGTGTTCGTGCGAATTGTATTCATCGTACAAGGTTTGTAAAGGGTTGGAGTTGGTGTGTAACTCCATCAACCCTGTGGTAAGGTGTATTGCGTGTGTGTGACTAGTGTGAAACAAGGAAGGTGTTCCTTGAAGACTGGAGTAGGTTGTTTATAACCGAACCAGTATAAAATTCTTGGTGCCATTTACTTTCAGCATTTATTTTCTGTTACTGCACAGTTTACTCTTTTTGTTTGAGTTCGTAAAAATAGTAAACGACTTTCAAAAATCACGATAATTTACAGAAACATAGCCACGCATCTTAAGGTTAATTTGGCACAAGTTTCAACCCTTTTGGATAAGGATAAGTCGATTAAACATCAAAAGTTCTGAGACTAGTGCAGTCTGATTTTCAGACTTGCAAAGGTTGGGACTTTGATAGTAATTGACCAACTTCCCAAAAGAATTTTGCAAAACTGTTTCAACCCACTTAAATATAGTATATAAGGAGTTAGTGATTAAAATTTCAGAGCATTTGGACTCACACACAAATAGGAATAAATTTTTCAAAACCATCTACCGTTTCTGTCAGATTCGTGCAATCTGATTACCAACGGTTTTTAAAGGGGTTAAAGGTTGAATTTAAATTTGAAATTTTTAGGGGACCCTCAAAACATATGAGCCTAAGTTCTCTCAAAATGTCAGAATCTTTGGAGACCTATAACCTGGTTTTAAAAACATTTTAAAACTGGTCCTGAAAACAGAATCTGTTTTCAGAAGTTGAGTTGTTTAGTTTTAAACAAATTTTAAAAACCACACTTTCCGCACCACCTATTCAATTCCCCCCCCCCCTTCTAGTGGTGCCTTGCAGATCCTAAAAGTGGTATCAGAGCGCAGGAACACTCACTACAAAGGATCCAACGATTCAGTGAGATGGCAACCACAAATCTCAAAACCGAGCAAGAAGGTATGTCGAGCCAAAGGCCTCCACTTTTTGATGGTGAGTCATTTATTCAGTGGAAACTTAGAATGAAGCTCTTTCTTATGGCTATAGACATTGATCTTTGGTCGATAATAGAAGATGGTCCTTTTGTCCCATCTAAGTTATCCACCATAGACGGAGTTGTTAGTGTATGTGCCCTAGGCCATGATTTGGATATTTATGTTATGCATTTATTGTTAATAAAAGAGGTTTTATTATCATCATTGTTGGTTAGTATGTTATACAATTTTGATATATGTCCCTGATTCATTATTGTTATAGAGATAAAATAATTTATAATCAGTATGAGTATTGATTTGATAATCATGAGATGATTATGTGTATGGTGATACGAATCAATCTCATAGATACTTGTTAGAGAACAGTGTATTGGATAGACCCATCATGAGATTACTACATGGATTAGCGTCATAAGTAAATCTCACGATAGTCATGTTTTAATCCTTTGACTTGAGATTGTCATAGTTTCCAACATAAGGACTATTATATTTTGACATGATCAAACGTTATCCGTAATTGGATAATAATAAAGGTCATGATTGAATGTGATAGAAATTGTGTAGAGGATATTGAACAATCAAGATAGAATTTGTCCCTCTCTTTTGAGAGTGATATCTTTGGGTCCCTCGATTAGTGAGACTGTGAAATGCATGGCCGTGCTCAAATGATTTGATAGTGTGATCAATATCATTTGTTTTATGAGTCTACTTAGAGATCGAGTAATCATATGTTTGAACAATATAAGTATGACGTTGACCATGACTTATGTTCAAACTAGATATCGTGTGACAAAGAGATTAATGCATGTACTATTATTAGGCTAGTTGGACTTTACTCGTATTAATTGGGTAGTCGTAATATCTTGCTAGAGGCCAATTACGACTTGTTGGTTTAATAGCGATTTAATCAACTGCCAATTAATATAGGCCTATAGGGTCACACACAAGAATGCGTATGGCTGAGATTAATAATATTAATAATATTAATATTGGATATTAATTATTATTATTATTATCGTTTTAATATTAATAATATTAATATTGGATATTAATTATTAAAATTATTAATTTTGTTTTTTATGTATATATTTATATCATCGGATAATAACAGAGAATCCATATCTGATATGGATTTTGATTGGTTTTTTCTAATCCTAACAGAATCCGTATCTGGTACAGATTATGATAGACGTTGACAAATCCGATCTGGAATCGGAGTTTGATATCTATATATATGTATGGAGCTTGTCGTATCATGTACACCAAGCAATCAGTAAAAACGAAATAACAGAAAATGAAAGATCCTAGAATCGTTTTTGTGAAAAACGAGTTCTTCAGCCGCGCCGTTTGAAGAGCTAGCACTCCGGGCAGAAGCGTTCGTGTGGATACCGACAGAGGGTGTTCGTGATTTCGCACCTCTTCTATCTGCAAATTTCGAATCTACGGAGGTAATTTTTGATTTCTTTTGTCGAATTAAACGAACAACATGGATCCTTGGTAGGAAATCAGAGATCAAGTCTTGTTTTTCCGCTGCGCGTTTGGCAGTGATCTCATTCGATTTCCTAACAGGAGTCACATTAGAAGTTGTTAAATCTAGACAAGAATATGCGAGTGATGATAAAAAGAAACATAGTATGAATGCTAGGGCTATGCAATTGCTCCTAAACGGATTAAGTAAAGGTGAGTCTAGTTATGTCTCAAACTGCTCGAGTGCACAAAAAATGTGGAGGATACTAGAAATGAAACACGAAGGCACGAGTCAAGTAAAAGAGTCAAAAATAAACATGCTTATGTCCACACTTGAGTCGTTTAAATTGTTGCCTAATGAGTCTATTGTTGCTATGGATCTTCGTTTGACTAACATCTACAACTCTCTTGAGTCTCTTGGTAAAGATTTTACCACGCAGGAAAAGGTACAGAAAGTCTTACGAAGCCTTCCATCCGAGTGGGACCCCAAAATGACCGCAATAGAAGAAAGCAAGGAAACTAAGTCAATAAAGATGGAAGAATTAATCGGATCATTTAAGGTCTATGAGAATAAACTCACCGTACGGAAATCGGAATCATCTAAACAAGGTAAAGTTATTGCTTTTAAATCAAATGAATACGTCTCCTCTCCTTCCGATCATGTAGATGATAGTGATTCTGAATCGGATAACGATAACCTAATTCTATTGGCTAAAGGCTTAAGAAAATTTATGAGAAGGTCATTTAGAAACAAAAATAAGGGTACTACAACTAAGAGAAATAAGAACAAGTCAAATGATAAAGATGTTAAATGTTATGAATGTGGCAAACTCGAACATTTATCATATGACTGCCCCAATAAACAAAAGCAAACAAATAAATACCCTGACAAGGAGCGGAACAAGAATAGACTCGTCTCAGAACCCAAACAAAGGAAACGTGCTCTAAAAGCCTCCACTTGGAGTGATACATCGGATTCCTTGTCTGAAACCGAAGAGGAGACTGCACAAGTATGCTTTGCATCCAAAGCATCTAATGAGGTATTATCTGATTCTGACTCTGACTCTGAACCTTCTTATGATGATCTTTTTAGTCAGTATTTAGAATTGCATAAATTCACTAAGACTCTCGCTAAGGAAAAGAAGCGATTAATTGAAGACAAGAAACTGTTAGAATCTTCTAACGAGAATCTTGTCGCTCAATTAAGCGATTCAAAGAAAGAGTCATCATGTATCATTACTGCATTAGAGACAGAGATTTCATCATTAATCACTCAAAATAATGAAATGAAATCTGAGATTTCAAGTTTGACATCAAGGAATACCGATTTAGAGAAAATGATGAAACAGTTTGATACGGGATCCAACATGCTGCAGCGCATTATATTATCACAATAGCATGACAGTGACAAAACGGGTATGGGATACGTTGATACTAATGAAGTATCAACCAAACCAACTAAGTTTATGGTGTCTAAGAAAGTAGACACCCCAAAGCCTCAAGTGGCGTCTAAGATGACGCAAAAACCGTCCCTTCCTTTATCACGCCCCACTTCCTCTTCATATCATGCAAAATATAACGTTGTATCATATAGATATGAAAAGAAAAGAGTGATGCATACACGGCATTCATTTCATCCACGCACTATGCACACACACAAGGACATATGAAAAACGTCCTTCATACAATGAGTATAGAGGAGTCCTTGGGCAAAGGCCCAAAATGCATTCACCACATGTCTACTATATCGCACCTTCATCTACATTCTTGCCATTTGATAGACCGAGAAGGATCACCCAAGTATGGGTACCGAAAGATACTTTTACCAAGAGGTGATTAACTAACTCGAAAGGACCCAAAGTTAAAAGGGTACCTAAATCATTTTTACACATTGCAGGGAACCCACACATCAAAAGAAACAACTATAAAGTGGTTCCTTGACAGTGGATGCTCGAGGCACATGACGGATGACCCGAGCTTGTTCACAAAATTAAAGAAGGTCACAAAAGGCGGATCCGTGACCTTTGGAGACAACAACGAAGGCAAGATCATCGAAAAAGGTACGATTGGAAATCCAAGTACTCTCCCAATCTCCAACGTCTTTTTGGTAAGCAACTTATCCTACAATCTTCTTAGCATTTCTCAATTTGTTGACAATGGTTTTAATGTGTGTTTTACTCACCCTTATTGCAATATAATAAATAAAAATGGAGAAACCGTTTTAAAAGGAAAACGAGAAGGTAACATTTTTATGCTTTCTATGGATGATGTGGTAGACGCTAAAGTTAAGTGCTTTATGTCAAATGAACCAATGTGAATTTATGGCATAGACGTTTAGGACACATTGGTATCTCCACACTAGAAAAACTTCAACGAAAGAACCTAGTACGAGGATTGCCTACGCTTGATTTAGACAACTTTCAGTTATGTGAATCTTGCATAAAAGGCAAACAAACACGTGAGTCACTTAAGCCTAAAAATGAAATAAGCACGATTAGAGTCTTAGAACTATTACATATTGATTTGTTTTGTCCTAGTCACACTACAAGCCTTGGTGGGCGCCACTATGCATGCGTGATTGTTGATGATTTTTCTCGTTACACTTGGACTTTATTTCTTGCACATAAGGATAATAGTGCCATTGAGATTGCGAAATTAATCAAACAGCTTGAAAATCAATACGGTGTAAATGTGAAAATGATAAGAAGCGATAGAGGCGGTGAGTTTAAAAACAAAGAGATGATTTCATTTTGCGAAGAAAAGGGAATTAAGCATGAGTTTTCGTAACCTAGAACTCCACAATTAAATGGAGTAGTAGAAATAAAGAATCGAACATTACAAGAAATAGCTAGGACTATGTTATGTGAAAATAAATTGCCTAGATTTTTGTGGGCGGAAGCCGTAAATTGTGCATGCTATATAGTAAATCGCCTATATATAAGAAAGAAAATAAACAAGATGCCTTACGAGATATTGAATGATCGCATGCCTAAGATTGACTATTTTCGTGTGTTTGGATGCAAATGTTTTGTTTTAAATACAAAAGATAATTTAGATAAATTTGAAACTAAATCAATTGAGTGCATTTTTGTTGGATATTATATAAATTCAAAGGCATATGGATGTTATGATCCTCTCACTAGACAAATCATGTAATCTATTCATGTGAAATTCAATGAATTTGGTGAGATTGATAAAGATAAAGAATATGACGATGACTTTGAACTAAAACCCGTGTTGAATGAAGATGATGGTACATTTGATATGCATGACATAAATGACACACTAGAAATGCATGATCACATAGAAATGCATGATAACATAGAAAATAATCAACCAAGATGGCATAGAGATCACCCGCATGATCTCATCATAGGCGACCTCACTCACGGTGTGCGACCGCGTAGAAGAATTACTTCGGATGAGATAAATGAATTCCATGCTATGATTTCTGAAATTGAACCCAAAAATGTGCATGATGTTTTGAGTGATTCTTCTTGGATTGATGCTATGCATGATGAGCTTAATCAATTTGTTAGAAACGATGTATAGGATTTAGTGCCACGACCACAAGATAAGACTATAATAGGCACAAAATGGGTGTTTAGGAATAAAATGAATGAAGAAGGAAAGGTCGTTAGGAATAAAGCTAGACTTCTAGCACAAGGCTATAACCAAGAAGAAGGAATTGACTACGATGAAACATTTGAACCCGTAGCACGTTTAGAAGCTATACGACTCTTACTTGCTATTGCTTGCATGAAAGATTTTAAATTGTATCAAATGGACGTAAAAAGTGCATTCCTAAACGGATTTATACAAGAAGAAGTATACGTGAAGCAACCACCCGGTTTTGAAGATTTAAAACATCCCGATCACGTGTACAAACTAAAGAAGGCGCTATACGGCCTAAAGCAAGCACCGAGAGCATGGTATGATTGTTTTGCTACTTTCCTTTTAGAAAATGATTTTAAATGAGGTACTATAGATAGTACACTATTTTTGAAACAAGATAAATCGGATTTACTTATTATCCAAATCTACGTTGATGACATTATTTTCGGTTCTACCTCACATAGACTTGTTGAAGATTTTGAAAATTGCATGAAATCTGAATTTGAAATGTCTATGGTTGGTGAACTTAACTATTTTCTTGGCTTGCAGATTAAGCAAACGAGTAAAGGCATTCACATAAGTCAAGCAAAATATGTCAATGACATGATTAAAAAGTTTAACTTTGAAAATTTGAAACCATCCCCCACCCCTATGAGTGTCACTACTAAATTGGACAAAGATGAATATGGTAAAGACGTTGATAATGGCTTATATCGATCTATGATAGGTTCTTTGTTATATTTAACTGCTAGTAGGCCTGATATTATGTTCAGTGTATGCATGTGTGCACGATTTCAGAGTCAACCTAAGGTATCTCATTATAATGCGGTAAAAAGAATATTCCGTTATATTAAGCACACGCCCACCTTAGGAATTTGGTACGATAAGGATTCCACATTTAACTTACATGCTTATACTGATGCAGATTATGGTGGCTGCAAAATAGATAGAAAGAGCACGAGTGGGACTTGCCAATTTATAGGAAACTCACTCATTTCATAGTTTTTCAAAAATCAAGCAAGCGTTGCTTTGTCCCCTACTGAGGCTGAGTACATGGCAGTTAGCCTTTATTGCACACAGTTGTTGTGGATAAAACAACAACTCTCGGACTTTGGAATTACTGTAAATAGAATTCCTATATATTGTAATAGTATGAGTGCCATTAATTTGTCTAAGAATCCCGTGTTACACTCTAAGGCTAAGCATATAGAAGTACGCTATCACTTTCTTCGTGATCACGTAAACAATGGTGATATCGTCATAGATCACGTACGCACAGAAGCACAAGTAGCGGATATCTTTACAAAAGCCTTAAATCAAGCCACGTATGAATCTCTTCGCTCCAAATTAGGCATGATTCCAGTTGATATGATTTGATTTGACGTGATTTGATTTTCTTTCCTTATTTCCAGGAATCTTTTGATTTACTTTCCAAAATAAAGGGGGAGAGAAAGCATGATTTAAGGGGGAGAGAGACACTAATTGATACTGATTTTAAGGGGGAGAGACACACTAATTGATACTGATTGCACAAATCAAGAGGGAGCCGGATTTGAAATTTGAAAATCAAATTTCAAATTTATGCATGTTTGAAAGGGGAGCGATAGTATTTAAATCTTGTGCATAAGTTATTTTGAAAATCATAAAAAGGGGGAGATTGTAGAGAAAATGGGGTTTGAGTGATTTCAAAATATGTGATTTAAATGAATGACATAAAACGTGCATGATATAAACAAACGTGTGCATGATATTACTTATTACTTGCCTTATTTAACTCATATATAATGTTGTCGTACTAACGATCCATGAAGCGTTAAAGCTTACATCATATGGCAAATATTTGTTGTGCTTATACTATTTTCAGGTGCCACCATTAATGAACTAAACTAGTTCATTAAGTGAAGTACTTAGTTAATTAAACTAAGTAGTTCATTAAAGGAAGCTACATTTGGAAAAGGCACAAAGGCAACAAGGCTAAGGAAGGAAAGTCTTCTCCTCCTCCCCTCATTCATTATACATGCATATACATATATAAATGAATATATTTTCAGATTTTTTGAAAAAGGCACTTACACATGTATTCCAATGTACTACCGACACGTTATATATTTTACGTACGTATGTTAACATCACACCACTATACTTAACTCATATTTATGAGTATATTCAGGTCTTATATCATATGATATAAGTCATGGTGATGACAAATTAAATACGACACGTTAAAAGGTTCTAAACCAAAAATTGTCGTATCGGGCGAATACCGAAACTTCGCCAACGTGTCATGTACTTGCCATAAATAGATGGCCAGTCCCTATACTTTAAAAATGTTCAAAACTTTTGTGCCTAGGGTGATATTGTCAGCCAAAAATTCTTTCCATGTTGGCACACACAAATCACCCCACATTAAGGCCAAAATGTGAAGATTCCAATTTTTAATTTTGTCACATGTTAACGGCGCCACTTTAAGACCAGCCAAGTGCTGAGATTTAAAGTATATATTATATATATTATGTGTAACATAATATATATAACATGTGCCAAAGGTTAGAATTTAATTAGAGAAAAAATCGGGTAATCTATAAATATCGAAAATTTGATTTTCTACGTACACAATGCATGGAACGTTTTTGGCACATCATACGACACGTATCTAGACACTTTTTACATATGCATACATCTTAAAGTGTTCTAGAAAATTAAATTAAGGGCTGATTGGAATATAACATGTGTGTATTATTAAATGTGCACTATTTTACAAAGTTAGCAAAAATAAAATTTCAGCACATGCATATACATCATCCACGCCACCTACAGCTGAGATGGAGCCTATGTGGAGCCTTGTTGGCATATTGATTGGTCAAGAATCAATCATGCAATGTTGGCGAATTAAAGAGAGATGCTACAAATGGTAAGGTTTCAAAGTTTGTTACATTTGAAACACATGCTGAAAATTTCAGCATGTTGAAATGTGGCTGGCCGAATTTGTGCATTAAAACGTATATATTTTTTGTCTTGAATTATGAGATTAATTGGAAAATATTTTGGAAGCATTTTGAATAATTTTCAAAGCCATAAAGTGTGATCTTTTATATATCACACATGCTGAAATTTTTCAGCATGTGTACAATATGTCTTGGCCGAATTTGTGGTATTTAGGGTGTCCAAATTTATTTCCAATTTAATAAGGATATTTGCCATCAATTGATGAGTTATTTTAAAAAAGAAAAATCAAAGAAAAATGGAAGTTATTTGAATTATCCCACCAAGTAACACATGCTGAAATTTCAGCATGTTAACTAGCATTATGGCCGAATTATTTCCCTTTTGTCTTGCAAACTTTATGTGACAATATTGTGTATTATGGAAATTATTCTATGTTGATTTTGGCACATGTTTTGAGTTATATATTCAGATTTTTCCAAGTCATCAATGATGACAACATCCAACCTATCATGAAGTGACAAGTAAGCAAAGCTTAAATGATCATCCAATGACAAGGTGACAAGTAAGCAAGACCATGTCACAGTGATGTCTTACATTCTCCCAAGGACTTAGAAGATAATTTTCAAGAGAGGGAGAACACCTAGGGGGAACGGCCATATGAGCATAAAAGGAAAGAAGATGAGCAAAAACAAGACAAGCACAAGCATTGCAAAATAAGGTCATCAAAACGCCTAGCCTCTCTTCTTCTACACTCTCTTTCTTTCTTCTTCTTGAAAGCCTATTGTATTCATATTTTCAATCTTGAATAGACTTGTTATAGACCACCACATATTCCTTATTTTTGTAAAAGATTGATCAAGGTGTGATCAATCTTCAATCTTGCTAGCTGGTGGTGTTCGTGCGGATTGTATTCATCGTACAAGGTTTGTAAAGGGTTGGAGTTGGTGTGTAACTCCATCAACTCTGTGGTAAGGTGTATTGTGTGTGTGTGACTAGTGTGAAACAAGGAAGGTGTTCCTTGAAGACTGGAGTAGGTTGTTTATAACTGAACCAGTATAAAATTCTTGGTGACATTTACTTTCAACATTTATTTTCTGTTACTGCACAGTTTACTCTTTTTGTTTGCGTTCGTAAAAATAGTAAATGACTTTCAAAAACCACGAAAATTTCCAGAAACATAGCCACGTCTTAGGGTTAATTTGGCACAAGTTTCAACCCTTTTGCATAAGGATAAGTCGATCAAACATCAAAAGTTCTGAGACTAGTGCAGTCTGATTTTCAGACTTGCAAAGGTTGGGACTTTGATAGTAATTGACCAACTTCCCAAAAGAATTTTGCAAAACTTTTTCAAACTACTTAAATATAGTATATAAGGAGCTAGTGATTAAAATTTCAGAGCATTTGGACTCACACACAAATAGGAATAAATTTTTCAAAACCATCTACCGTTTCTGGCAGATTCGCGCAATCTGATTACCAACGGTTTTTGAAGCGGTTAAAGATTGAATTTAAATTTGAAATTTTAGGGGACCCTCACAACATCTGAGGCTAATTTCTCTCAAAATTTCAGAATTTTTAGAGATTTATAACCTGGTGGTCCTGAAAACAGAATATGTTTTCAGAAGTTGAGTTGTTTAGTTTTAAACAAATTTTAAAAACCACACTTTGCGCGCCACCTATTCAACCCCCCTTCTAGTGGTGCCTTGCATATCTTACACTATATAGGTACTTGAAGTTGGGGATAATTTGGTGGTATTATCCTTCCTTATTTTATTTAAGAAAATCAAATATATTTTTTGGTGAAATTCTTGGTAGCCAACGGCTACATTGAAGCATTCTTGGAGCTGAATTTTTTATTTGAAAAAGTAAAAGCTCACATGCCTATTCTTGTACCAAGAAGTTGAGGAATTATCTTCTCTTATTATCTATTCTTGCTAAGGATAATTCAAGACAATTCCAAGTCACTTTTTAGTTAAAACTTTCGGCCACATCATTTTGCCAAGGTGGACCAATCATTGTGTGTTATTTTGCCAAATGTACAAGGCCAACCAATGATGAGAAGACATTTGGAATTGATGATGAAGATGGTGACACATGTGCATTCTTATCTTCAAGGCTCAAATCACACTATAAATAGAGGCAATGGTGAAGAAGATGAAACACACTTGAAGCTCACAAGCATTTGTTGAATTGTCTAGCTTTCATCTTCATCTTCTTGTTGTTGTTGTTTTATTCATTGTAGCAAAGGTGTTCTTGTTGTATTGTGGTGAGCTACAAGCCTCTTGAGCTTCATTTGTAAGATTGATTAGCCATCTTTATAAGGCTACATCAATAGGTTGTAGAGGTGTTGCAACTAAGTGTTGCTTAGAAGGTGATTATCCAAGTCTTGAGTAGGGTTGGTGTATAACCCAAGGATCAAGCTTGGCTCTTGTTGTAAGGTGTTCATTTCATAGTGAAATCCAAGGAAAGGTGTTCCTTGGGACTGGAGTAGGTCACATTGACCGAACCAGGATAAATCCTCGGTGTTCTTATCTTGTTTCTTTATTTCTATTTCTGCCCGTTTTTGACTGCAGTTTTCACCCAACTTCACACAATTTGCAAAAATAGCTAAACATTTTCAAAATTCGTGATTTTTGGTGGAGTTACATTTCAGACTGTTATCTTTCATTTTCAATAAGAATCACTTGATTTGAGCAAGGTAAAGTTAGTCTTTCAGTCTTTGCAAGATAACTGCTCCAATCTGGCTGCAATCTGACCAGTTTTAAGAAAAAATGAAATTCTGTATTTTTCAAGATTTTTTTAAGGTCACGGCCTTTTGAAAACTTCATCTAGAAATCCTAAAAAGTGTTTTTATATAAAGATCAACCTTTTTGGTTGAGTATTCAAAGAGAAACACATTTTGCAAAATCAGCAACATTCTGTCCAATTCTGTCCAGATTGACCATCTGAATCTTTTTATTTGTTTGAAGGGTCAAACGATCTTATTTTTTTCTAATTTTTGGACAGAGCCTTGTTAACTCATGGAAGTTCAATTGTGGAAAGTTTCACAATTTTTAGAGTTGTGTACAATTATTGGTTAATTTTTTCAAAAATGAGTTCTGAATCTGAGGTGGTCTCAGATTTTGTTTTCAAAGGGGATTTTAACAAATGGTTGTAGTGTAATTTCCGCTAACCACTATTCACTCCCCCCTCTAGTGGTGTTTATTGCAGGTGCACGGTCCAACATTTGGTATCAGAGCCAAACCAACACCACTCAAAAGAAGCAAGATTCAACACCGTACGAACAATACAAGGCCAAGAAACAACGATTCATTATATACTGCTTGTCTCAAATCAAAGGTACATACTATGGCTATTGTTTCTCACAAAGGTGAGTTGGAAGGTATGTCCACACAACGCCCTCCTCTTTTTGATGGCAATAATTTTGTTCATTGGAAACTAAGAATGAGGCTATTCTTAATGGCTATAGACATTGATTTATGGTCTATAGTTGAAGATGGGTCGTACATTCCAATGAAAGTTGTACAAGTTAGTGGAGTCACTCAAGAGGTTGAAAAATATAAAAGTGAATGGTCATCGGATGATAAAAAGAAAATGTCCATGAATGCTAAAGCTATGCAATTACTTTTAAATGGACTTACAACTTCTGAAGCAGGATATGTGTCAAATTGCACAAGCGCACACGACATGTGGAAATCACTTGTATTAAATCATGAAGGTACTAGTGGTGTTAAAGAGTCAAAAATAAACATGCTTATGACTGAATTAGAGACTTTCAAAATGTTGCCAAACGAATCCATAACATCTATGGATTTGAGGATTACTAATATTTTCAATGCCCTTGAAGCTTTAGGGAAGTCATTTTCAAACAGTGAAAAGGTTCAAAAGGTGCTACGAAGTCTCCCTGCTGAATGGGATCCAAAGGTGACTGCAATCAAGGAGACAAAGTCAATCACTAAAATGGATGAATTGATCGGGTCTCTTAAAGTCTATGAGGTAAAACTGAACCAACGAAAGTCTGAATTGTCTAAGTCATCCGGTAAGTCAATAGCTTTCAAAACAACCGAAACACATGCTAGTAACGATGATAGTAATAAGGATACTGAATTAGACGATGACTTGATATTGATCGCTAGAAAACTTAGAAAGTTTTTCAAACGTCCAAATAGGAAGACAACATAATTCTTCTTCTTCTTCTTCTCAACCTAGGAAGAATAACACAAACAAATGGTATAATAAAGAATTAAAGTGTTATGAATGCGGTCAAAAAGGACATATTTCATACGACTGTCCCACGAAGAAAAATAATAATAACAACAACAATAATAAACAAGCCAAGGACAAGGAGGCTCAAATGACAAAGACAAAGGAGTCTAAGGCAAGAAAAGGAAAACGAGCAATGAAGGTGAGCACATGGAGCGACTCATCCGACTCAGAATCCGAAACTGAGGAAGCTCAAGTCTGCTTCGTATCCAACGAGGTATGTTCTTCTTCTAATAGTGATTCTGATAGTGACATGACATTTGATGAAATGTATGAAGAATTCCTACGAATGCATGCTTACTGTAAGAGGCTCTCTAAAGAAATGAAGAAACTAGTTGAAGAAAATAACAAGTTGAAGATGTCCAACTTGGAATTTTCCGATCAACTAGAATCTCTTAAACAAGAGTCTACTAATACTCTTGATTCTTTAGAGAATAAAATTGAATCATATAGGAAAGATGAACAAAAGTTACAAATGGAAAATAGAATGTTAAAATCCAAGTTAGAAAGTTGTGAAAATGAAATAGTGCAACTTAAGTCTTCTAAACTTAACTTAGAAAAAATGTTAGAACAATTTAAATCCGGTATAAACATGTTAGACACACTCATCTCATCACAAAAGTATGGTAATGATAAAACCGGCTTAGGCTATAAAGAAGAAAATGAAAAAGTGAATAAAAAGACTAAGTTTGTTTCATCTAGTACAAAGTTGCCATATAATACAATAAAATCAACTTTGCCTGCTACATCTTCTTCTATACCTTCTTCTACTTATATCAAGGCAAAAATACAACATACACCCATAAAATCACACACGCATAAACATACATCTAGGCCAAACTTTGCATCTAGACAACCTAGAAACTATGCCTATATGTATACAAATGCAACTAGACATAATAAAAAGCATCCAACTTATTATGAACCTAAGTATAGGCAACACTCTTATAAATCTTATAGAAATGCCTATGAACACACTTATATTGGGCCATTCAAGAAACAAAATCGCATACCTTATGCACATTATAAAATTCGGCCATCCTATAATGATTATCAACCTTGGCACAACATGTATAACAATGTATCTTCACTTATGTGGAATAATCATCTATATGCTTATCCTTCTTATTTTAATCATGCTAAAAATGTGCCTAAAAGGTATGTTCAAGTTTGGATACCTAAGGGTTATCTAAACAAGAATAATGCCCCTAACATTCAAGGACCCAAATAAAGGGTACCTAAAACTTTGTCTCCATTGTAGGATAAACGCAAGGAATGCAAGGAGGAGGCAAAGTCAAAGAATCTAAAAACCAAATGGTTTTTAGATAGTGGATGTTCGAGGCATATGACGGGGAACGCCAAACTATTCATCGAATTGGAACATATCAAGAATGGAGGAAAAGTAACATTCGATGACAACAACAAAGGACAAGTTGTTGGAAAAGGAACAATCGAGGACCCTAACACATTTCAAATACGAAATGTGTTATTAGTAAGCAATCTATCTTATAATTTACTTAGTATTTCTCAACTTATAGATTGTGGTTATAATGTCTCCTTTCTTCCCAATTTTTGTGATATAATAAATGATAAAGGAGAAACGGTTTTAAAAGGAAATAGAGATGGAAATATTTATACCCTTACCTTAGATAACATGTTAGATTCTAAGGTTAAGTGTCTGATATCACATGATTCAGATGTAAATTTATGGCATAGAAGATTAGGCCATATAGGAATTTCAACTATTAAGAAGTTGTCTAAGAAGAATTTAATTAGAGGAATGCCTAAGTTAGACTTAGAAAATTTTCAAATGTGTGAAACATTTATTAAGGGAAAACACGGTAAAGAAACCTTAAAACCGAAACATGAAGTGAGTACTAGTCATGTACTAGAATTGCTTCACTTATACTTATTTGGTCCAAGTAGGACAAGAAGTCTAGGTGGACACTACTATGTGTGTATCATAGTAGATGATTACTCACGCTACACGTGGACATTGTTCTTAACACACAAAGACGATGCTCCATTAGCAATCGAAACCCTTATCAAGCAACTTGAAAACATTTACGAAGAAAATGTCAAAAGAATTAGGAGCGATAGAGGTGGAGAATTTAAAAATAAAGATGTAATAAAATTTTGTGAACTATATGGAATCAAAAATGAATTCTCACCACCTAGAACACCACAACTCAATGGAGTTGTTGAACGTAAAAATAGAACGATTCAAGAAGTTGCTAGGACAATGCTTTGTGAAAATATATTACCTAAATATTTATGGGTTGAAGCTGTTAGTTGTGCATGCTATATTATAAATAGGCTTACTATTAGAAAGAAATTAAATAACACGCCTTATGAATTGCTAAACAATAGACAACCTAAAATAGATTATCTTAAAATATTTGGATGTAAATGTTTTGTGCTAAACATTAAGGATAATCTAGATAAATTTGAACAAAAGTCTATTGAATGCATATTTGTTGGGTATTCAACTAACTCAAGAGCATATAGGTGTTACAATCCTGCATCTAGAAAAAAATTGAATCCATACATATTAAATTCAATGAAAATGCATGCTTTGAAGTTAGTGATAAACATCAACATAAACAAGAAACAAATGTTGAAAATATGTTTGATGATGATGTAATACTTGATCCTGTACTTGATCATCTAGAATCAACTCCCCCTGAACAAGACATGCATGAACCCTTAGATGATATAAATGAAGAAACTTTGCAATTGGAAGATAATGTAATTAATGATCCAATTACATATGATAATGTTCACACTAACGAAACATTTGAACAAGATCAATCTAGAAATTGGTGGCATCCTAGAGAATTAATCATTGGGGATCCAAGTGTTGGGGTTAGAACATGTAGAAATATAAGTCAACTTGAAGGACATAGCTTAATCTCACAATTAGAACATAAGAACATAAAGGAAGCCTTAGGTGATATATCTTGGATAGAAGCTATGCATGAGGAATTAAATCAATTCACAAGAAACAATGTGGGGGATTTAGTGCCTAGACCTGAAGACAAGTCTATCATAGGAACTAAATGGGTCTTTAGGAATAAGATGGATGAACAAGAAAACATTACAAGGAATAAGGCTAGACTAGTAGCACAAGGTTATAATCAACAAAAAGGAATAGATTATAAAGAAACCTTTGCACCCGTTGCACGGCTAGAAGCAATTAGGTTGTTACTTGCGATTGCAAGTCTAAGTAACATTAAACTCTTCCACATGGATGTCAAGAGTGCATTCTTGAATGGATACATCCAAGAAGAGGTGTTTGTCAAACAATCCCCTGGATTCGAAGATCCAAAGAATCCTAACCATGTTTACAAGCTTAAGAAAGCTCTATATGGTTTGAAACAAGCTCCAAGAGCTTGGTATGATAGATTTGCAAATTTTCTTATTGCAAATAATTATCAAAGGGGAACTATAGACAACACTTTATTTCTAAGAAGAAAAGGAAATGATTTGTTAATAGTTCAAATATACGTTGACGATATCATCTTTGGTTCAACCAACCCTACCTTAGTAAAAGACTTTGAAGAGTGTATGAAGTCAGAATTTGAAATGTCAATGGTAAGAGAGTTGAATTATTTCTTAGGACTTCAAATCAAACAAACCCCTCACGGAATTCACATTAGCCAACATAAGTATGTCAATGATATGATTAAGAAGTTTGTCTTTGAAGAGTTGAAACCTACAACTACCCCCATGAGTGTTAGTACCAAACTTGATAAGGATGAAAATGGTAAACCTTTTGATGACACACTCTATAGGTCTATGATTGGATCACTGTTATACTTAACTGCATCAAGACTTGATATTATGTTTAGTGTGTGTATGTGTGCTAGGTTTCAATCTTGTCCTAAGGTATCACATTACAATGCAGTGAAAAAGATCTTTAAATATCTTAAGCATACACCTCACTTAGGACTATGGTATGATAGAAACGCTAAGTTGGAATTACACGCATATAGTGATGCTGATTATGGTGGTTGCAAGTTAGATAAAAAATCCACTAGCGGTACTTGTCAATTCATAGGAACCAACTTGATTTCTTGGTTTTCTAAAAAAACAAGCTAGTGTAGCTCTTTCTACCACTGAAGCCGAGTATATCGCTTCGAGTTTATGTACTACCCAAATACTTTGGCTTAAACAGAAACTTAGTGATTTTGGCATTAAAATGAAAAAGATTCCAATTTTCTGCGATAGCACAAGTGCAATCAATCTTTCCCGGAATCTGGTGCTTCATTCTAAGGCCAAACACATTGAGGTGCGATACCACTTTCTTCGCGATCATGTTCGAAATGAGGACATAGTGATAAACCACATAAGAACTGATCACCAAATCGCAGACATCTTTACCAAACCCCTTAATCAAGCCACTTTTGAAAACTTACGAGCCAAGTTAGGTATGATGACTTACGATACCATTGTGTAGTTCTATCTTTTGCATGATTTGCAAAATAAAGGGGGAGATAGAATACGAACATGATTTTAGTTGGTAAGTCATGATGAATCATATGCTAAGTTTTAATTGGTATTGGTATAAAATTTTGGAGCATAGGTTAAAGGGGAGAGTATGAGTTGAGGGGGAGCAACATACTATTTAATATTTAAAAGTTGAAAACATTTGGTTAAACTTTTGGTTATAAGTTGTGACATTAAAATCATGTTAGGTTATTTTGAAAATCATCCAAAAGGGGGAGAATGTTGAGAAATATGTTTGGATAATTTTCAAAGTCATGATTTTAAGTGGTGAATACTTAAAAATGTCACACATGGTGTTATATGTGATTAAAAGTTTGAAAAAGTTTAAAAAGTTTAAAAAGTTGACATCGATCTCTCAGGTTGTTGCACATCGATCGATCAATGTACATAGATCTCTCACATCGATCTATCTATGTAAGGCAGAAAAGTTCAAGAACTTTCTGTGAGACATCGATCTCTAAACCTGAGACACATCGATCGATCGATGTACATCGAACCCTCACTTCGATCGATTGATGTAGGTCAGAGGCAAACTCTGAAACTTTCTGTGAGTTATCGATCTCTGAAGCTGAGGCACTTCGATCGATCGATGTCTAGGGTTTTTAGAAATAATTTTCTAAAATGTGTTAAAGTGATTGTTTTCATTTGTATATGATTTATACATGTTCATTATGTGATTATTATGTGTTTTTGGTGATTATTATTGTCTTGTGACTAACATGCCTTGGAAGTTTCTACAACTTACCAAAAAGGGCAAAATTGGTATTTTGAGTTTTGTAGAAACATCACATGATGAAAATGTTTCAAGGATGTATTCTCATCCTATTTCTCATGACAAAGGTGGAATTGTAATTATTTCTGACCATCGGGGTTATTTCTGGAGTTTTCTCACACCAGGGGTATTTTGGTCATTTCACACCCCTGAGGGTATTTTTGGTATTTTCACTCAAGGAATCTCTTGAGCATATTATTATCTTCATTCTGGAGCTGTTTTATTATTATTTTGAAGATAATATGGTGATCATATATCTTATTCTCTCAACCGATGATATTATTGACTATAGCTGGATATGTGACGATTTGAGATGTCACATTCTATTTTTTCATGAAGACGTTATAAGAGGATATTTATCATCATGATTCTGAGATATTAAAGGTGTCAAAGGTGTGGAAACGTTCTTGACATATAAGAAGAAATATTAGGGAATTTCGGTGTTACACGTTGACATAATCTTGTCAACTGTTATCTATTTATTTCTTCTTCAAAAATCTGAGTTTCTACACATATATATATGTTGAAAAACGTGTATATGATGGTGTATTCATTTTGTGAGTTGGAGACAAGTGGACCAACCAAAAAGAAGCTAGTTGGCAAAATTGCCAACTTGGAAATTTCAAATATAGCCAACGGCTATATACTTTTTCTTGGGTGTTTTTCAGTAGAGTTTTTGAAGTCAAATGAAAACTTCACATGTCCTATTAAGGTTCTTGAATTTGGGGATAATTTGGTGGTATTATCCTTCCTTATTTTATTTAATAAAATCAAATATATTTTTTGGTGAAATTCTTGGTAGCCAACGGCTACATTGAAGCATTCTTGGAGCTGAATTTTTGATTTGAAAAAGTAAAAGCTCACATGCCTATTCTTGTGCCAAGAAGTTGAGGAATTATCTTCTCTTATTATCTATTCTTGCTAAGGATAATTCAAGACAATTCTAAGTCACTATTTAGTTAAAACTTTCGGCCACATCATTTTGCCAAGGTGGACCAATCATTGTGTGTTATTTTGCCAAGTGTACAAGGCCAACCAATGATGAGAAGACATTTGGAATTGATGATGAAGATGGTGACACATGTGCATTCTTATCTTCAAGGCTCAAATCACACTATAAATAGAGGCAATGGTGAAGAAGATGAAGCACACTGGAAGCTCACAAGCATTTGTTGAATTGTCTAGCTTTCATCTTCATCTTCTTGTTGTTGTTGTTTTATTCATTGTAGCGAAGGTGTTCTTGTTGTATTGTGGTGAGCTACAAGTCTCTTGAGCTTCATTTGCAAGATTGATTAGCCATCTTTATAAGGCTACATCAATAGGTTGTAGAGGTGTTGCAACTAAGTGTTGCTTAGAAGGTGATTATCCAAGTCTTGAGTAGGGTTGGTATATAACCCAAGGATCAAGCTTGGCACTTGTTTTAAGGTGTTCATTTCATAGTATAATCCAAGGAAAGGTGTTCCTTGGGACTGGAGTAGGTCACATTGACCGAACCAGGATAAATCCTTGGTGTTCTTCTCTTATTTCTTTATTTCTGTTTCTGCCCGTTTTTGACTGCAGTTTTCACACAACTTCACATAATTTGAAAAAATAGCTAAACATTTTCCAAATTTGTGATTTTTGGTGGAGTTATACTTCAGACTGTTAGCTTTCATTTGCAACAAGAATCACTTGATTTGAGCAAGGGAAAGTTAGTCTTTCAGTCTTTGCAAGATAACTGCTCCAATCTGGCTGCAATCTAACCAGTTTTGAGAAAACTGAAATTCTGTATTTTTCAAGAATTGTTTAAGGTCAGGGACTTTTGAAAAATTCATCTACACATCCTAAGGAGTGTTTTTATATAAAGATTAACATTTTTGGTTGAGTATTCAAAGAGAAACACGTTTTGCAAAATCAGCAACATTCTGTCCAGATTGACCATCTGAATCTTTGTATTTGTTTGAAGGGTCAAACGATCTTATTTTTCTCTGATTTTTGGACAGAGTCTTCTTAACTCATTGACGTTCAATTCTAAAAAGTTTCATAATTTTTGGAGTTGTGTACAATTATTGGTGAATTTTTACAAAAACGAGTTCTGAATCTGAGGTGGTCTCCGATTCTGTTTTCAAAGGGGATTTTAACAAAGGGTTGTAGTGTAATTTCCGCTAACCACTATTCACCCCCCTCTAGTGGTGTTTATTGCAGGTGCATGGTCCAACAGTTACCTATTGAACCTTTGACAGGTGGTATGCTAGGAAAAGTTGGGTTTCCATCACAAGTGAACTTACACCATATGTCTTAATCTCATCCTAAAAAGATGTGCTTTGTACAAAGTCTTTTGAAAGACTCTTTGTTAACGGATCTGCTACGTAATTGCATGATTTAACATATGCTATGGCTATTATATCGTCCGTTATTAATTTCCTTACATAATCATATCTAAGGGTGACATGTCTAGATTTCCTGTTATAGATTTTACTATAAGCTCTAGATATCGTTGCTTGGCTATTACAGTATAAGGAAATCGCTAGCATCGATTGTGGCCACAACTCTATATCCAATAGTAAAGTTCTCGCAAATTCCAACGCTATGAATTCGGATTCCATGGTGGAGTGTGTTATACGTATCTGTTTCTTTGAAGCCCAAGAAACCACACCACCACTTAATTCAAACACCCAGCCCGTTGTAGATTTGTTATCACCAACACTAATTATACAGCTAGCGTCAGCATAACCTTCTAACACAATTGGAAAATTGTTATAATACAACCCGTAATTCATAGTTATTTTCAAGTACCCAAGTACTCGTTCGATTGTCTTCCAATGGTCCAAACTAGGATTACTCGTATACCTTCACAATTTACACACCGCAAAGGCAATATCAAGTCTAGTGGAACATTTAGCATACATTAAACTGCCAATTGCACTAGCATATTCAAGTTGAGCTACCGCTCTACCGGTATGTCAGTCAATTTGTATGAGGCATCATACGGTGTGTTTGCTTTTTTGATCTCGAAGTGTTTGAGCTTATTCAACACTATGCTTATATAATAAGATTGACAAAGAGCGAAACCCTCACTATGTTTGAACACTTTTATCCCTAAGATAGTATCTACCTCACCCAAATCTTTCATTTGGAATTGTGGTGTTAATTACTTCTCAGTTTCGTTTACTCTTTTCATATTAGTGCTAACAATCAACATGTCATCCTTGTACAAAAACATAATAACACCATATTTGTCCGTAAAATTGGAATATACACACTTATCAGTACTATTATGCCTGAAACCATTTTCCAGAATGGTAGTGTCAAACTCTTCATATTATTGTTTTGCTGCTTGTTTCAATCCATATAATGACCTTACCAATTTACACACTTTGTGCTCTTACCTAGTAGAATAAAGCCTTCTGGTTGTTCCATATAGACTTCTTCATCTAAATAACCATTGAGAAATGCATTCTTAACATCCATTTGATGAATAAACGGATTATTCATGGATGATAAAGCTATCAACACTCTAATAGACGTTATTCTCGCAATCGGAGCATATGTATCAAAATAGTCTATCCCTTCTCTTTTTCTAAAACATTTAGCCACTAATCTATCCTTGAAAGTTCGAATTGAACCATCTGTATTATATTCCTTCTAAATATCCATTTACATCCAATTGCTTTAAAACTCGGAGGCACATCAGTGAGAACCCACGTATTGTTAGACAATAACGAATTCATCTCATCATCAACTGTTTCCTTCCAAAATGATACATCTCTCAATTGCAACGCTTCCTTATAGGATTTTGGATCATCTTCAGCACTAAGTACAATTGGCATTTGATTAAATATCATTGTCCCATTACCTTCAACTAAGAAAGTGATGGATTGTGAAGAAATAAAATCAGGATTTAAATATTTTTCCTTTCTAGCTCACTGACTTCTCCTAACATCAGTTGGAGAACTTTGATATTGTTCAACACTAAAAGGACTATTAAAAAAATCTCCAACTATAGGTTGATTCAAATTTCCACTTGTTGAATCTTAATTTGAATCTATTCTTAAGAATTTATTCTCAAGAAATTCAACATCCTTTGATTCAACAACCATATAGGATTCTATATCTAGATCTGACATGCTTTAGAGTTTCAGCATATCCACTAAAAACACCTTTTAGAGATCTTGGCCCCAACTTAGTTCTTTTTTATCCAGAACTCTATAATAAGCTAGACAGCACCAAAGTCTAAGATAACTTAGATTTGGTCTTCGTTTCTTCCATATTTCATACGGAGAAACCTTAAATTTCTTAAAGAGAATTCCATTATGAATATGATATGTCATTAACAAGGCTTCTCTCCCCACAAATTCTTTGGTAAACCAGAGTTTAATAACATTGAATTTAGCATGTCAACAACGCTTCTCTACCTACAAATTCTTTGGTAAACCAGAGTTTAATAACATTGCATTTAGCATGTTAATTAAACTTCTATATTTTCTTTCAGCCAAACAATTCTGTTGGGGTGTATAAGGAGCACTTTCTGGTGTATGATACCATTTTCCTCACAGAATTGATTAAATTCAAGAGGAAAGTTTTCACCACCACGGTCACTTATTAGAACTTTTATTTTCAATCCCGATTGATTTTCAACTTCCATTTTGTAAACTCTGAACATGTCAAAAGCTCCATCCTTATGCCTTAGCAAATATGCATACATATATCTTGAGTCATCATCAATGAAAGTGATGGAATATCTATTTCTTCCTCAGGTCAAAGCACCATTCAATTCGCAAATATTCGAATGAACAAGTTCTAAGAGTTTTGTTTTCCTTTCAACCTTTGGAAATGGTTTCTTTGAACATGCCTTTTGACAAAACTTCGACTCTCATCTTCAATACGTAAATGTTTCTGAAATCGTTAAAGAGAAAAGGATTTAATTGAGTGCAGTAACATTTTCCTACAGCCATTCCAACTAAGGAGAAGCTTTGCAATTATCCCTCTTACTTGTAATGACTCAGGATCTTCCACACCCAACTCTTTGAGTTTGGAACAATGACCTGCAACTCGTGCACCTAGTCCATAATTGAAAATTTTTTCAATCATTTTAAAATTAAAATACTTCATCACAAGGAATTTGTCCACATCTTGTTTCTCATTACTGGATTTGAACTCCAAGGCGTTCCATATCTCCTTCGGTGATGATGTAGCAGTGAAGGGATCGTAAATACGATCTGATATGTTGTTGAGGATGTGTCACCGAGACAGCACCTCATCCTCTTGTTTCTTCCTCCAGGCAGTATTCACCTCCTCTGAGTCCTCATCTCGTGAGGTTGGCAATTCCTTCAGTTTTGAGTCCAAACAGTACCCAATTTGCAATGCGGTCGAAAAGAATATCATCTTGTCCTTCCACCGCAAGAAATTCGAGTCATCAAAACGGTTAAACTTCATTCTCGTCTAGCTCAAAAACCTCTTTGAATCCATCTTTAAATATTCCTTACGATTGTAAGGAAATGGAATCAAACACGTGAGGAGAAGAAGTAGAGAAATGATTGATGGCTTGAGGCGTGTTAACACACTTTCCGTAAGGAATATATTGCCCCCACTAGTTGCTCTAGAGTATAGGCAAGTTTTCTCCTAGGATACAACAAGCCACAGATTTCTTATCTCAGCAATAAGATGGAAATCACAATGAATTTTCAATTGAGAAAGCATAGGAGAGGAAGAAGAATATTATTGCTTGAAATGAACTAGTAATTAGGATGTCCTGAAATGTGTTAAATGTGCCTTTTTGTGGGCACTTGGACCTCAATTCAGACGTCCAAAATTGTCCATAGTTGATTAGATATGTCTCTTGGTGCATAAGTTGTAACTTTAGATGAAAAGTCACACCGGTTAGGCACATCGATTGATGTATCACTGTGTGCTCCAACTTTTCATCCAAACCACATCGATCGATCTATATTAAAAAGTGTACTCCAACTTTGCACATAGGCCGCTTCGATCGGTCGATGTGATCGATCGAAGTCACATCGGTCGATCATGTCGTCAATAGATGTCTAACAGAACACTTAGCTCCAGCCACTTGGATCGATCCAAGTTACTTCGATCGATTGAAGTCATGCGACAAGCTATTCTTACTTTACTTAAGCTCCAATCATCCTTTATTCTTCTTTCCATTTCCTTTACAAACTATTATAACAATGGTGTCACTAGTTGAGCTAATGATCAGATTTGATTACCAAACCTAATGTAAAAACTTAGGCAAAACAATATTTTGCTGAATACGTTAGATTATTTTACCTTTTGGTTACATCATCTACATTGCATTGTTCAAGATCTTCAAGCTCTTCAATTAAGTTTAAAGCACCGGGTATAATAGCCGTGTCAAAATCTAGAACTGATTAATAACATGTAGACAGTCTTACACTTAATGAAGGAGCATCATTGAGCGAGAGATTTGCGTTTGAAATCATGAAAATTTTATATATAACCATAGAACATATACCTTCCGAATTTTCTGAAAAGATTGCAAAGAAGTTTGGTCTCATGCTATTCTTCCATCGCTTGTGAATTTGAATGTTTGTTTAAAGCAAAGTTGTTTTTTCCTATTAGCCCACAATGAAAATTCCCTAATTAGTTATCTATTGTAGTTGTTGTGTTGTACTTCTTTCATTTGGATGTATCTAATATTATTAGTGAACAATATTACATTTTTGTTCATTGGTTGTTGTTAGGATAATCAATGTATATTTAAAGATGTTGGAAAAGTACGTTAAAGTACTCTTTCGAAATGCTCCAAACTTATATAAGACGTATACGATGTTGTTCTGGAGGTTGAAATGGTGTAGTGAACACTTTAAACTTGAAATAGGTCACTTGGATCGATCCATGTTTAGGCTGGATCGAACCAAGTAAAAGAGTAGAGTTTTCTGGAGGACTTGGATCGATTGATGTAAGGGACATCGATCGATCGACGTATACATCAAACGATTGATGTGGTGTGATGCAATACTAGAAGCTTTTGGTCAAACATAAATCACTCACGTCGATCGATCGATGTGATAGATCGATGTAAGGCCGAAGCATTCTGTCCGACTTCGATCGATCACATCGATCGATCGATGTGCCAACAGACAGAACTGTTCAGCTTGAATTGCATCTTTTGGTCCAAGGTTCATCTCCCTTCGCCTATGAACAGTAATCAAATGCTATTGGAGGTTGAGAGGCTGAGACATGCTTCAAAAAGGCTTTCTAACACACCCCAAGAGCTATATATAGTAGACCTTGGTATCTTCAACATAGACAATTCTTATTCTTGAAAAACTAAGGAAAATTCTAAGCACTCTCCTTCTTCTATCTTCTCTATCATTTCCTTCAACAAGCAAGTTCGATCTTCCTCTCCTAGAACAAAGGAAAGAAAGATAGCCGTTGTATCCTGGGAAGCATTTTCTTGAAGACTACCTTGCTATTCGGTAGGAGCAAAATTGCTTTAAGGACAGTGACAATCTGTCACGTCTCGACTTGATCGTTTATACTTGGTTTCCATATTCATACTAATTTTTCCAACAATCTTAAAGTAATTTTGAGTTGAATATGGCAACCAGACAAACACCTGTTCCTGATATGTCTAAGATGGAGCCATTAGATGGAAAATTTTTCAAAAGATGGGCGGCCAAGGTGCTCTTTTTCCTGGAGATGATTTCTGTTTCTTACGTATTGACACGAGACAAACCTACTAATGAAACAGAAAGCATCAAATATGAGGCTGACAACACAACTTGTAGAGGACATATTATGCACTTCCTCTCCAATTCATTGTTTGACATTTATGTCACATTCTCGTCAGCAAAGGATATTTGGGCAGCACTTCAGAACAAATATGGTTCTGAAGATGTTGGCAAAAGAAAATATGTGGTCAGCGAATTTCTAAAGTTCCAGATGGTGAACCACATATCTGTCAATGATCAGATCCACCAATATCAACAATTGGTGGACAACATGGAGCAAGAAGGCATCAAGGTTGATGAGACCTTTCAAGCAGCCTCCTTGCTGGAAAAGCTTCCATCTTCTTGGAGCAAGTATAAGAAGAGAGGGAAGCATGACGACGCCAAGTTGACCTTGGATGGGGTCATCAAGCACATACGGATTGAAGAGAACAATAGACTTGATGACAATGGACTTGACGAAGGACAATCTCAAGCCAATGTGGTGGATCACAAACCCAAAAGGCAAAAGACTCAATCCAATGGGAAAGGTAAGCCTTTTGTGCAGGGACAAGGACAGAAGAAACTCAAAGGAGCCTGCTATGTGTGTCGGAAACTCGGCCACCGAGTGGCCAAATACAACCAACGAAAAGGCCAGACTAGCAGTCAAGTACATCTCGTGGAGAAGAAAACAGAGAATGAAGACGTCATTGTTGCAGTCGTCTTATCTGAGGTAAACCTTGTCACTGGTGTTTCGGAATGGGTGGTAGACACAGAGGCTACCAAGCACATTGCCACCAGTAAGGATCTATTTTTTGATTATCAAGAAATAGGTGATGGAGAGCAAGTCTACCTGGGAGATACACATGGTATACAAGTTCTTGGAAAAGGAAAAGTACTCTTCAAGTTGACTTCTCGCAAGAGACTAGAATTGAACAATGTGCTGCACGTTCCTGCAAAGCGTAGGAACTTGATTTCCGGAGTACTACTGAATAAGGCTAATATCAAACTTGTTCTTGAATCTGACAAACTTGTACTTTATAGGAACGGAGAATTTGTTGGGAAAGGGTTCTGCTCGGGAGGTTTACTTGTTTTGGATGCTGTATGTATTATGAATAATAAGAATGCATCTAGTTCTGCTTATGTTGTTGATTCCCTTGACATTTGGCATGCTAGACTCGGACATGTTAATAAGGATGCATTAAAGAGATTAAAGTTCACTAACTTGATTTCCTATGCATGTGAAGATGACTTTGGAAAGTGTGAGTTTTGTATAGAAGCAAAACATCATAAGAAGTCATTTAAGTCTACCGAAAGAACAACTGATAATTTAGAACTTATACATAGTGATCTTGGTGACTTTAGAGGATATACAAGTAAAGGTGGTAAGAAGTACTATATCACCTTTATTGACAACTTTTCTAGATATACTAGAGTTTACTTGTTGGCTCATAAAGATGAATCTGAAAGCATGTTCATTAGGTATAAGAATGAATTTGAAAATCAACTGGATAGAAAGATCAAAGGTTAAGGACAGATAGAGGTGGTGAGTATAATATATTATCTTTATAAAAGTTCTGTGAAGATAATGGAATTATACATGAGTTCACACCACCTTATACCCCTCAATCTAACAGAGTCGCTGAAAGGAAAAATAGAACTCTTAAGGATATGATGAATGCCATGCTTATAAGTTCAGGTTTGCCTAATAATATGTGGGGAGAGGCAATCCTTTCGGCTTGTCATATCTTGAATAGAATCCCACATAAGAAGACCAATAAAACTCCTTATGAACTTTGGAAAGGCTACGTACCTAACTTGAATTATTTCAAAGTATGGGGGGTTTTAGCCAAAGTTGAAATTTCGGATTTCAAAAGGAGTAAAATTGGTACCTAGTCTAATGATTGTGTTTTTGTAGGTTATGCTCAAAATAGTGCTGCATATAGATTCTTGTTGATAGATAATAGTTCCATTATTGAATCTAAGAATGCTGAGTTTTTTGAGCATGTTTTTCCTATGAAAAAAGAGTCAATGGCTAGTTTGAATTATGAAAAAGGAGAGTTTAGTAAAGTACCAAATGATGATAATACCTCACCTAGAAGAACAAACGGAGAAGAGTTGAAAAATCATTTGGGGACGATTTTGTAACTGCTTTCATTTTAGAAAATGATCCGAACACATATCAAGAAGCTATAAAATCTATAGACTCTAAGTTTTGGAAAGAGACTATTAATAGCGAACTTGATTATATACTTAGCAATAATACTTGGAACTCGTAGACATGCCTAGAGGCTGTAAACCTATCAGTTGTAAGTGGGTCTTTAGAAAAAAACTAAAGGTAGATGGAACAATTGATAAGTTTAAGGCTAGGCTTGTAGCTAAGGGTTTCACCCAACAAGAAGGTATACATTTCTTTGATACATATTCTCTGGTTGCTAGGATAACATCTATTAGAGTGTTAGTGACTTTAGCATCTATTTACAAATTAGTTATACATCAAATGGATGTTAAAACTGCATCTTTAAGTAGGGATTTAGAAGAGGAAATTTACATGAAACAACCGGAAGGAATGATTGCCAAGGGTCAAGAGCATAAGGTTTGTAGGTTGAAGAAATCGCTGTATAAACAAGCTCCTAAGTAATATTGACAATGCCATGACAGCAAATGGTTATGTTGTAAATGAGAGTGATAGATGCATTTACAGCAAATTTGAGAACGTTGATGCATTTATATGTAGATGATTTGTTAACCTTTGGTAGAAACATTGATGTTGTAAATGATACTAAGTCGTTTTTATCCTCTGTTTTCGAAATGAAAGATTTGGGAAAAGCGGACTTAATTCTTGGTCTAAGGTTGGTAGAGAAATGTGGGGGATATATGCTTTCTCAATCTCATTATGTTGAAAAGATTTTGAGAAAATTCAACCACTTTGATGTCAAACCGGTTAGCACTCCATATGATGCTTCTATGAGATTAGAAAAGAATAAAAGCAATGGTATATCTCAATGTGAATATGCTAGGATCATTGGTAGTGTCATGTACCTCATGAATTGTACTAGGCCATATATTGTGTATTCTGTAAATCGGTTAGCTAGATATACTCATAGTCCTAGTAAAGAGCATTGAGATGCATGGAAACGATTATTGAGATATCTAAGGGGAACTATGGATTTAGGACTTACTTTCATCGGAAGTCCTGCTATTTTAAAAGGTTATTGTGACGCTAATTGGGTCACAGGTAACGATGAAATAAACTCAACTAGTGGGTATGTATTCGCTTTGGGTGGTGGTGCTATTTCATGGAAATCTTCTAAACAAACATGTAAAGCTAAATCAACTATGGAATCTGAATTTGTTGCTTTAGAACTTGCGTGTTTAGAGGCAGAATGGTTAAGGAACTTGTTGATATTCCTTTGTGGACTAATCCTATGCCTTTCGTGTTTATTCATTGTGATTCATAGGCAACAATTGCTCGAGCAAGAAACAAAATATACAATGGGAAGAGCCGGCACATCCGTTTGAGGCACAACATTGTGCATGACTTGATTAGTTCTGGGGTGGTTAACTTGGAACACGTAAGGACCAAGTTGAACCTTGCAGATCCCTTGACTAAAGGATTGAACCGCAAAATGGTTCTAAAAACATCAAGAGGAATGAGACTTGTTCCGTCGGATGTGAACTCTCTATGACAGGAACCCAACTTGCTATCAGTAGAGATCCTACAAACGGAGTTCAATGTGGTAAAAACACGTCATAGAAGAGTTCTTTTAAGTACTATCGTATTTGTCCCTTCCTATGTTGATGCGTGTGGATAGTACTTATTGCATGTTTGAGGGTGAGATTTAATTCTCTTAATGGATGATTCATAGCCATTATAAATGGTGGTGTGTTGCAGTGCACACTTGATGAATATCACCTATATAAGTGTAGAAGTGGGGCCGCTTCCTATGAGAGCCTGAAAAACTCTCTAGAGCGCTTATGAATTCTGGGATTGGGTGTAGGGCATTTAATGCACTACACCGCGAACTTGTATGAAGTTAGCTAATGGCATGTCGTTTGTATGTTCACATAAACAGTAGCGAAACATGTGGTTCAAGACGGTTGTCACCTTATTTCCGTTTATATAACTTCAAATTGTACTAAAGGACAGTTCAAGACGTTTGTCACTGCTCCGTTATATGTCATTATCTCTATTTGATAGTGAAGAAGTCAGTTTACTACCATTTTGGAAAGTTTGTATATAAGTTTGGATCATGTGGGGGATTGTTGGAAAAGTACGTTAAAGTACTCTTTCGAAGTGCTTCAAACTTATAAAAGACTTATACGATGTTGTTCGGGAGGTTGAAATGGTGTAATGAACACTTAAACTTGAAATAGATCACTTGGATCGATCCATGTTTGGGCTAGATTGAACCAAGTGAAAGGTGGAATAAAGTTGAGTGTTCTGAAGGACTTGGATCGATTGACGTAAGGGACACCGATCGATCGACGTATACATCAATCGATCGATGTGGTGTGTTGCAATACTGGAAGCTTTCGGTCCAACATAGATCGCTCACGTCGATCGATCGATGTGATAGATCTATGTAAGACTGAAGCATTCTGTCCAACTTTGATCGATCACATCAATCGATCGAAGTGACATCGATCGATCGACGTGATCGATCGATGTGCCAACAGTCAGAACTGTTCAGCTTGAATTGCATCTTTTGGTCCAAGGTTCATCTCTCTTCTCCTATGAACGGTAATCAACTACTATTGGAGGTTGAAAAGATGCTGAGACATGTTTCAAAAAAGGCTTTCTAATACACCCCAAGGTCTATATATAGTAGACCTTGGTATCTTCAACGTAAGACAATTCTCATTCTTGAAAAACTAAGGAAAATTCTCAGCGCTCTCCTTCTTCTTCTATCTTCTCTATCATTTCCTTCAACAAGCAAGTTCAATCTTACTCTTCTAGAGTAAAGGAAAGAAAGATAGCCGTTATATCCTGGGAAGCATTTGCTTGAAGACTACCTTGCTCTTCGGTAGGAGCAAAATTGCTTTAAGGACAGTGACAATCCGTCACGTCTCGGCTTGATCGTTTATACTTGGTTTCCATATTCATACTAATTTTTCCAACAAAACATTTATCTCAATTGTGTTTATCCTAATTCAATGTTGGCTTGTATTTAACCTGAAGGTAAATCTTATTATTTTATGAATATGTGATAATTATGTTTATGTACATGATAAACCCTATGACTTTAGCTAAAATTATTGGGCTAATGATAATAATTAGAGAAACTGTGAAACTTCAACTTGAGCTACACTTTGGCTTCAAGTGTGTGTAGTTATCTAATAATTTTTGTTGGTTATAAATGAAAGGAGAATGCCACATTTTAAGTTATTCCCTTAGAGGGATCATCCTCAGAGAAGAAATTTCATAGGCAAAGTATTATCTATCTCATATATTGTTGTGTTCGTCGTGTCTTCGACTATTGTGTCAAGAACTGTATTTCAAGACAACGTGTGCATTGAAAGAAAAAATGTTGATCTATTGTTGATCCTTCACCGACCTCATTAAAACCATCATATAGGATAAAAATTTTAGATGCATAGGCCATGATTTCTAATTATCAATTAACTAGATTATACTAACAAATTTCAGGGAGAATTTACGGGAGAATAATTAACATGCAATTCTAGGCTAATCAAATGAATAAAGCTGATATAATTACGAAGCCTTCTCATCTAAGTTTCTATTCTTGGCTCTCATCAAAGACATTGGTTCAATGATTAAATAAAATAGCAATTAATTCCAATTGACTGACATGCAAAAGAACTTCGTAAGCACATAATTTCCATAATCAAATTGCCAAAATACTCGTTTTAACAATCACTACTTTCATTCCGCAAGTATACATCTTTGTGGTCAAGATGCTAATAAGTATAGCACATGAAATTACTCAATAATTACAACTCAGATAATACATATAATAAGAAAACATCAAAGAACTCATATAGAAAATAGTAGTATAATTTTTACTCAACCTAATCACATGCTAATCATGAGTTCTATGTATTTACTCCACCTAGTCACATACTATCATTTAAATACCATTTACACAACAAAACCATAGGTTTCTTTGATACTCGTTAACTGTCAACATTTACCAAACCACCATCTTCACCTCAAATAATTTAAACCATGAACTTACACTTAGATGTGAAAACTAAAGATTTAAGCTAACATAATGAAAGTAATGCAAGATAAAGTTCACTTCGACAAAAAAGAAGAAGAGTGCATCAATAAATCTTGAGCTTCCAAGCTTCCCAAGTGTGCAACAATGGAAGAAAATAGATGGACAAGAAGATGGAAGTTAGGTTTTCAGAGAGAGAAAAATTCTGTCAAAATATCCAAAATAGTAGACCATATACACTAGGACACCACTAATGACCGGATCCAGTCGGATTGCGCCAAATGTTCACTATAGAATTTGCTATTAAAAAAAAAAAAAGCAGGCTGGGCAATCCATCGCAGAGACCAAAATTCTTCCAGCTCTTTTGTTGAAACTAGGTGGGGCTCATATCTATTCAAAACATTAAGACAATGGGGGTGATACCTCATCTTCATATATAACCTATGTATTTTATCTCAAATTATCTAATGTTTGACTATATTCTCAACACTCGCGTGGCAACGTGGCTTGACATATACACGTGCCTTAGAACCCGCCTTCGATCACAAACCACAAGCCAACTTCTGGATTTGGACGAGGAGAGACAACAAATGGCCAATCATGGGCAGAGAAGGTGTGAGTCCACATTTTAAACTGGCTCGGATACCATGTTGAAACTTGGGCTTACATGAGGTGAGACTCATATCCACTCAAAATCTTAAGACAATGGGCAGTGGTACATCGTCCTCATATAACCCATATATTTTATTTCAAATTGTCTGATGTGGAACAATATTCTCAACATCTTTCATGCCATGTCTTGGTGTTGTTGGAAAAGTACGTTAAAGTACTTTTTCGAAATGCTCCAAACTTATATAAGACTTATACGATGTTGTTCGGGAGGTTGAAATGGTGTAATGAACACTTTAAACTTGAAATAGGTCACTTGGATCGATCCATGTTTAGGCTGGATTGAACCAAGTGAAAGCTGGAATAAAGTTGAATGTTCTGGAGGCCTTGGATCGATTGACGTAAGGGACATCGATGGATCAACATATACATCGATCGATCAATGTGGTGTGTTGCAATACTGGAAGCTTTCGGTCCAACATAGATTGCTCACGTCGATCAATCGATGTGACGTCAATCGATCAATGTGATAGATCGATGTAAGGCCGAAGCATTCTGTCCGACTTCGATCGATCACATCGATCGATCATTGTGATCGATGTGCCAACGGACAGAACTGTTCAGCTTGAATTGCATCTTTTGGTCCAAGATTCATCTCCATTCGCCTATGAACGATAATCAACTGCTATTGGAGGTTGAAAAGAGGCTGAGACATATTTGAAAAAGGCTTTTTAACACACCTCAAGGTCTATATATAATAGACCTTGTTATCTTCAACATAAGACAATTCTCATTCTTGAAAAACTAAGGAAAATTCTCAGCACTTTCCTTCTTCTTCATCTTCTCTATCATTTCCTTCAACAAGAAAGTTCAATCTTCCTCTCCTAGAGCAAAGGAAAGGAAGATAGCCGTTATATCCTGGGAAGCATTTGATTGAAAACTACTTTGCTCTTTGGTAGGAGCAAAATTGCTTTAAGGACAGTGACAATCCGTCACGTCTCGGCTTGATCGTTTATACTTGGTTTCCATATTCATACTAATTTTTCCAACAGGTGTTAATCGTCATGATGCTGGAACACTTAAACAACCCAAAAATGATTCATTTAACACATCTTCTTGGTGTTCGATCGTTGCCCTTCGTGGTTGACCGCGGCACTTTATTCTTCACTTCTTTTCTTCTTTGTCATTTTTCTTTTTCATTCTCATTCTTGTTTTTTTCTGGTCCACATATCTCACAGAATACTTGAAAAATAAACAAGAACGATCGTGCATGCCAAAAATACAAAACTCATAATATGCCAAAAATGTCAAAACAATATAAATATCTACTGAGAGGACTCTAAACACATGCATATGACTCCATAACTAACTATATTAAGATGCCATTTTAACAACTTCACACTTTCCAAATATCGGAGAATGATCTTTACTCTATTCATGATCTCGATCAGCATGTGGTAGAATTCAAAAATGAATGCCTCTGCATGGAATACTCACTCTTGTACATGATTTACTTGTCAATGGAAAGTCTTAATTGCCTCTATTATCGTACCACTTGTAATCAAGCATACCATTTGTCGAGATTATTATGATTGCATATTTGAGCTTTCAGTGTCTTCTGTGCAAGCTACAAGTTCACATCAGCAAGTGAATTTTGGAGATTGCACAACCGATAGAAACAAAAAAGCGGGTGTTCTCGTGCACTAGGTTCCGCGTTTGTAAAAGGTCTGGAGAGGAGGCGGATCGCTTCACGATCTGATGTATGCATCCTTACCCTATACTTTGTGCAAGAGGCTGTTTTCATGGCTTAAACCTGTACCATCAAGGTCACAAAACAGCAAAATTACTAGTTGCTCCAAAACTCGCCCTCAACCGAGAAAAACCAATCAGTCCGAAAATCTCCTCTGCTGTATTTGTCGGATGTACTGACACGTGTTTCATATCCTATATCAAGTCACAACTTTGGTGATCAAATAGCAGTTTCACACTTCAAACTTTTATCATTTCGATACATTCAGTCTTTGTGAGAAAGTGTTGAACTTCTCAGGAAGAACGTGTCACTAATGATGAAACCGGTACATCTAATGTCTTGAAGGATGTTTGTGATCAAAGTTAAAGAGACCTCAAAAGACACTAACAAAACTATATGTTAAAAATAGCAAAAGCCGCCAATATATGGATGGAATCTGGTGTTCTACTATAATGTGTTTATCGTGTGTTGTAAATACAAAAAGACAATTGGTCAACAAAATTAGCTATTAGTTTAAACGAGGAATCTGGGGAGGAAGCCTGCGGAAAAAGAAGAAGGAGTTGCGCGCATATTAGTTTAAACGAGGGAAATGACTATTTTACCCTTATGAGCTCTATTGTAGGATGAAGTTACTGAAGGGCATTTTAGTCATTTGTTGCTCTGTTTTCTTCTTCTTAAGCAGCGATGCAACCGCTGCTTGATTTAGTTTTTGAACTCCTCTTCTTGTAACATGATTAGCTCCTAAGCTTTCACTCTCTCGCCTTCTCTATTCCAATCATTCGTTTGATTGATGCCTATTGTGCATTTCGTTTGATCGTTTGATTGTTCTTTGTTTCTTGATCAAATTGATTGATAAAGAATTCAAGCTGCAGTAGCTTGAATTTTCATATGGTATCAGAGAGAATTTCATGAATTTTGGAACATTCATGGCGTCAAATAACAATCCTGGTTCTTCCTCATCTGCCTCTCCTTCTATTCACTATGATCCATCTGATGATCCGTTTTATATACATCCTAGTGATAACCCGTCCATGGTGTTGGTGCAGCCATTGTTGGATGGAAACAATTATCATGGATGGAGTAGGTCCGTAAGGAGGGCGTTGGAATCCAAGAATAAGATAGGTTTTATTGACGATTCTATTGAGAAGCCTGCAAAAGAAGCCAGGCGATATAATTCTTGGATGAAGGCCAACAATATGGTGGCTTCTTTGCTGGTTAACCCATTGATTCCAAGCATTGGACAAAGCGTCATCTGGTTAGATTCTGCAGTTGACATCTGGAGTGATCTGAAGTCCAGGTATGGGAACGCTGACTCTTTTAGATTATCAGATCTTCAAGAAGAATTTTATTCCATTAGGCAAGAAGGTAGTAATGTGACTGAATACTATACCAAGCTAAAAAGTGTGTGGGAAGAATTGATGGTCTTAAGATCTGTCCCCACATGTACATGTCGAAGATGCACATGTAATCTGACAAATGAGATTAACAAATTTGTGGAAAATGATTGTGTGATAAAGTTTTTGAAAGGATTAAATGATGAGTTTGAGGCAGTGAAATCGCAAGTCCTGTTGTCCATTCCATTGCCAGATTTGAAAACAGCCTTCGCTATGGCAGTAAAGTTGGAGAGGAAGTTGAATTATACAGGAGGACAAGGACAATTTAACAATAATCCATCAGTTGTGATGAATGTTAACAGTGCAGGGAGAGGAAGTGTATCTTGGCAGAAGCAGCGTGGTAGGAGAGTTAGGCGAGACATGCCAAGATCCCAGCAAGGTGGTTCTAGAATACCAGTTTGTAGTTATTGCAATATGAATGGTCATACAGTTGAGAAGTGTTATAAGAAACATGGGTACCTCCCAAGCTATAAGCCTAAGAGTCAGATTAATATGGTGAGCAATGATGGAAACAGTGCAATTTTTGAGGATAGTTTGAACCAGGATGAAGGGGAAGGATATGGTGCGTATGAAGCCTTGAACACAGTAGGGACTAACTCTCAAAGTTATATGCCTCAAATGACACCTAGTTTGACACAGGAGCAGTATGCTCAGTTGATGAACCTGTTGCAAGAACATCAAGATGGAGAAAGAAAGGGAGTTACTGATTCTGCGAGTGCTTTGAATGTGCACCATGCTTCTATGTCAGCACAACAAACCAAGACTTCTGGTAAGTTCTTAGACTATGCATTGCATCAAAAATTGAATGTATGGATTTTAGACTCTGGAGCTAGTGAACATATTTGTTCTAGCATTCATCTATTTGCTTCTTATTATTCTGTTGACACCATATCAGTAAAAATGCCTGATCAATCCTTAGCCCAGGTCACTCATATTGGGACAGTTCATGTAAACCCCCACCTTACCCTCACCAATGTCTTCTATGTACCATCCTTTGCCTTCAATTTGCTGTCACTCAGTAAACTTACACAGTCAGATATGTTAGCCATTGGATTTTGTTCCGATGTTTGCCTGATTCAGGACCTCAGAACCAAGAGGATGATTGGTTCAGCTGAGGTAGATTAAGGCTTGTATTATCTTCATGGCACGCCAAAGTTTCCTCCATGTCACACCAAACCCTTGGCACATGTTGTTAAGTCATCAGATACATTGCTATGGCACTCAAGGCTTGGGCATCCTTCTGCACCAAGACTAAAAGAAATTCAGAAGGTTGAACCACTTGTGATTGTTCCTGAATCCCAACACGTGTACAGTATGTCCTTTAGCCAAACAAAGAAGAACACCATTTCCTATTTCTAGTTCAGTTTCCTGCAGTCCTTTTTCTCTTGAACAGATTGACATTTGGGGTCCATATAAGTACCCAACATTGTACAAAAAAATATTACTTTTTTACTGTGATTGATGACTACAGTAGATATTGCTGGGTATATTTGATGAAAAATAAAGGAGAACCAGGTCCATTGTTGGAAGCTTTTGTCAGTTTGCTTCTGTTCACTGCTAATGTAAAAACTATCTGGACTGATAATGGACCAGAGTTTAGAATGATTCAGTTCTTTGCCACTCATGGCATTTTGCATCAAACCATCTGCGTTAATACACCACAGCAAAATGGGGTTGTTGAAGGAAAACACCAACATATTCTCAATGTAGCAAGGGCTCTCAGATTTCAGTCTCACTTACCTTCCTCATACTGGGGTTTCTGTGTGCAGCACTCAGTATATCTTATAAATATCACTCCTTCACCCATCCTTCAACAGAAAACACCTCATGAGTTGTTGTACAAATCCCTGCCTATCTATTCTAATCTCAGAGTCTCTGGGTGTCTGGCCTTTGGCAGCAATACTCAGAATCACAAAGAAAAGTTTGCTGCCAGGGCATATAGAAGTGTGTTCTTGGGACTCTCACATACCACAAAAGGATATATATTGCAGAACCTAACCACTAAGACAATATATATCTCGAGAGGTGTATCATTCTTTGAGTCAATCTTTCTCTTTATCCCTCAAGAACAGACCAATTCTACCACAAATACTCAGTCACTGCACAATGCATCACACCATTATTCATTCCACCACACTGACATACAACCTACTCTCCAACCATCCTGTCGCCCAGAGTCTCCCAATCTGCCCCAAACAATTCAAATTCAGCTGATCCTTCTCAAAGCTCATCTCAATCGCATCCTATCCCTCATGAGCCAAATACATTCCTTCCCACTGAGAACCCACCTCAGTCACATCCTACTTCTCATGAGCCAGGAACATACCTTCATAATTCCTTAGATGGACACATTGTCAGTCAAGCTCCATCATCTTCTCCTTTGCAGCCTGGAAACATTATCATTGAATTGCCCATTGCCCAAGGGGATCTGCCTAAGAAAAGGTCCCAACGTGCTAGACAACCTCCGCCATACCTTCAAAATTATCACTGCAACAGCTTAACATCATACCAAGATATTCCAAATCCTGTCCATGCCTCACCTCATTCTATTGATAAATACATGTCTTATGCATCATTAGCTCCAAAGTATAAAGCATATATATATCAAGTTTGAATCTACATACAGAGCCTAATAGCTATGCAGAAGCCGCTGGTTCTGCTGTTTGGCAAGCAGTCATGGCTGCTGAGTTGGCAGCACCGGAGGCCAATAATACATGGAGCATGGTGCCTTTGCCTGAGGGCAAACATCCTATAGGTTGCAGGTGGGTGTATAAAGTGAAGCTGAAGGCTGATGGATTGGTAGAGAGGCACAAGGCAAGGCTTGTGGCAAAAGGCTACACGTAGCAGTTGGCATTGATTATCAAGACACATTCTCACCTGTTGCCAAGATGACCACAATAAGGGTAATTCTGGCCATGGCAGCTAGATTTCAATGGCCAATTCATCAGCTCGATGTTAACAACGCATTCCTGCATGGGGATCTCCATGAGGACATTTATATGTTGCCGTCCCCAGGGCTGAATATTGTGGGTTCCAAGATGGTGTGCAAGCTGCATAAGTAACTATATGGGCTCAAACAAGTAAGTAGAGAGTGGAATGCCACTTTGACTAAATTTCTGATTTCTCATGGATTTCAGCAATCTAAATGCGACTACACAATGTTCACCAAGATTGTTGGTAAGTCTCTACTGGTCCTTTTAGTTTATGTAGATGACATCATTATCACTTATGACACTGAGGGGGCCATCACTGATATTAAACAAGTGCTGCACAATGAGTTCAAGATCAAGGATCTAGGACATTTGAAGTTTTTCTTGGGCATAGAGGTGGCACAAGCAAGGAGAGGCATTCATATCAACCAAAGAAAATCACCTAGAGCTGTTGGATCAGGCTGGTTTCATGGATGCAAAGCCTGCTAGGACGCCAATGGAAAGCCACATGAGTCTTACGCATCAAGATTCATCGCCACTAAAGGACTCTACTCAGTACAGAAGGCTGGTAGGCAAATTGATTTACCTCACAATCACCAGACCGGACATTGCATTGTCAGTGCAACAGCTTAGTCATTTCATAGATTGTCCTACTGAGAATCACTTGAAGGCAGCACACAGAGTGCTTAGATACTTGAAAGGAACAGTTGGGCAGGGGCTCTTGTTTCCCAGGACTGGTGAGGTGAAGCTAAAGGCATTTGTTGATGCTGACTGGGGAGGATGCCATAAGACTAGGAGGTCAATCACTGGCTACTGTGTTTTTCTTGGAGGGGCACTGATTTCGTGGAAAGCCAAGAAACAAACCACGGTGTCCAGATCATTTGCAGAAGCTGAATACAGAGCCATGGAAATAGTAGCTTGTGAGATACAATGGCTTTTGTATTTGATGAGAGACTTAAATCTAGGAGATCAGAGACCCGTAGAGGTTTTCTGTGATTGTAAGAGTGCAATTTACATTGCAGAGAACCCAGTCTTCCATGAGAGAACGAAACACATAGAGATAGATTGCCATGTAGTAAGAGATAAGGTGCAGGATGGAACATTGAAACTGATGCCCATACGGACTGAGATGCAACTTGATGATCTTTTCACCAAAGCTTTGGATTGTAAAATGTCAATGAAGTTAATTTAAGCTCTGGGAATTCATAACATGTATATTAGTGCAAGCTCAATAGGTTGATCTTGAGGGGGGTGTTAAAACTTACGCTGATGCACAGTGCATTGATAAGAAGCAGAATGAGCGCAATTGGTTGATTGCTAAGAACCAATCAGAGATTAAGAGGTTTAGATGTCACGTAGATGAGTTGGTGCTGTGCAAGAGCGACGGTTACTAGGTGGACCCATAGAAGTTGAAGGGAGTAGCAGTACAGCAGGGAGGAAGCCTGCGGAAGAAGAAGGAGTTGCGCGCGTATTAGTTTAAACGAGGGAAATGACTATTTTACCCTTATGAGCTCTGTTGTAGGATGAAGTTACTGAAGGGCATTTTAGTCATTTGTTGGTCTGTTTTCTTCTTCTTAAGCAGATATGCAACCGCTGCTTGATTTAGTTTTTGAACTCCTCTTCTTGTAACGTGATTAGTTCCTAAGCTTTCGTTCTCTCTCCTTCTCTATTCCAATCATTCGTTTATTGATGCCTATTGTGTATTTTGTTTGATTTTTTGATTGTTCTTCGTTTCTTGATCAAATTGATTGATAAAGAATTCAAGCTGCAGTAGCTTGAATTTTCACATTAGCACCACTATCCCTTTGTGCCATAAACACAAACAGGTAATGAGGTAAAAAATGACACCTTTATTTTTTTTGTCTATGACATACTGTAACGTCTGTTTGATTTGGAAAAAAGGAAAAATATATATAATATTGGTATTATATTAATTTAATAGGAATTAAAATGGAATAAGATATCAATTAGGAGATCTTAATCCCAACCAACTAAGTAAATTACCTAAACTTAAAAACTAATCATCTCTATCCATATACAGCATCATCATCATCATCCGTACTCAGTATATCCCAATGACAGCAAAAGCTATCGCTAGGGTATGGGGAGGGTAAGTGCTAGGCAAGTAATATCTCTATCCATATACACTGCACCTATCTACATATTTATTCCACCACACACCAAACCATAACCTCGTCCCACTAACCCTCTTCTGCTGCCACCCCAAACAAAACAACAAAAAAAATTTTTACTTTGATCTTGATCTAACAGCTGGCCGAGGGCTTATGAGAGGGAAGGAGACGCAATTCTCACACCACCCTAACCCAAATTTATTCATGGTATATTATAGAAGGTTAGAGATAAGTAACCTTGACATATTTGCTATTTTTTTCAAAAACTTATGCCGCTATATTGGTATAAAACACTCGGATCATGCATACGTATATTTGTTCACATATGTTTGTTGTATTTATTCGTATGTATGTGTTGTCGTCGAGCTGTATATGTGTGCAATGCAAATTAAATATTTGGACTGCAAGGAAAAAGGCCAGCGACCAGCCGTCTGTGTGCGTGTGTGTTGTTTACATGCATGATATAAATAAATGTATATGCTATGTAGGCACTTGCGTGTAAATTACATATGTGATATATGTATTGCTCAAATTGAATTGGAGTTGTGGGGGTATTGGAAGCCTCGGCCAGAGAGGATGAGGAGAGTGGGATTGATTATGAATGTGGAAGAAATTGGAGTAAATCAATATGATATTCATTGGATTAAAATTTAGTGTTTTTGGCTTCAAAACTTGGCAAAATAAATTCAAAAAATTTAGATTTTGTGTAGTTTAAGGATGGAAATGGACTAGATTTAAGAAAATCAAAATTTTGGTGGTCCGAGCGTGCCACCAGCGATGGCGTGTGAGCCACACGCGCCGGCAAGTGGCCACACATGGGCACGCGTCTGGCCAAGCGTGTGGGCGCGTGCGGGCTCCATTTGCAGCGATTTTTACGGCAATGTGTTAAGCATGAATGGTACTTGATGTCTATGCAGTTGGATGTGAGAGAATACGAGTGCTGAGAAAATTTGAAGGTGGCCGAGAGTTGGGAGGATGGGGTGAGTGAAATTAGGGTTTGGAGAGAGTGGAGCGGGCTGGGCTGAGGGCTGGGGGTGGGGCAGGGGTCTGGTCAGTGGGGCAGTAGCTGGGCCGAGGGGGTAGAGGGTGAGATGAGGTGAGTTTGAGTAGTCAATTGGGGGAGAAATGGGACAAGGAAGGTACGTGTACTTATGAACGTGTATGTGCACATGTATGGGCGTGGGCATATATATATGTACACGACTGAGGGCGTGTTGTTTGGGTTTCTTTGTAATTTTTCTAAATTATTTGGAGTATTTGTTTTGGATTCTTTGAATTTGGGTATTTTGGTAATTTTGGCTAAATTTTGGGACTTGGAAATAATTTTTGAAAAGTTGCTTTCATATTTCAAAATTCATCCTTACAAGATGAAAATATTGTATGTTAGATTGGTTCCAAAAAAACAGAGCGTCCAGACATAACTACCTAGTCTTGGACATGGTGCATGGACATATTGTCCGCCATTAGAGCACCACAGACATAATGATCTAGTCTGAGACAGGGTGTTTGTGGCATATTGACTATAGGGGATCAATTCATAAATCATACAGTATAAGTCACTTGTAGGGAAAGTGTTATAGCCATGGCATTTGATTTTAGACTTTGGACCGATTGTTAGGAAATCAACCGAGATCACTGCAAAACGCGCGGCGGAAAACAAAAACTTGATCTCCGATTTCTTACCAAGGATCCATGTTGTTCGTTTAATTCGATGAAAGAAACTTGAAAATTACCTTTGTAGATCCGAATTACGCAGATGAAGCAGGTGCGAAAATACGATCACCCTCTGTCGGTATCCACACGAACGCTTCTGTCTGGAGTGCTAGCTCTTCAAACGGCGCGGCTGAAGAACTCGGTTTTTCACAGAAACGGCTCTAGGGTTTCTTTGATGATTCTGTATATTTTTCGTGTGTAGTGTATACGAGATACACAAATATATATACACATACGTAGACATCAAAATTCGAGTCCTAATCGGATTAGTTGATGCCAATCAAAATCCATATCAGATACGGATTCTATCAGGATATTCAAAATCCATATCAGATATGGATTCTCTCGTTATTATCCGATAATACACATATATATATAATCACCAAAAAATAATAATAATAATAATTAATATCCAATAATAATATTATTAATATTAAAAACGATAATAATAATAATAATAATAATAATAATTAATATCCAATATTAATATTATTAATATTATTAATCTCAGCCTTATGCATTCTTGTGTGTGACCCGATAGGCCCATATTAATTGGCAGTTGATTAAATCTCTATTAAACCAACAAGTCGTAATTGGCCTCTAGCAAGACATTACAACTACCCAAAAATACGAGTAAAGTCCAACTAGCCTAATAATAGTACATGCATTAATCTCTTTGTCACACGATATCTAGTTTGAACATAAGTCATGGTCAGCGTCATACTTATATAGTTCAAACATATGATTACTCGATCTCTAAGTAGACTGATAAAACAAATAATATTGATCACACTATCAATTCATTTGAGCACGGCCATGCATTTCACAGTCTCACTAATCGAGGGGCCCAAAGATATCTCTCTCAAAAAAGAGGGACAAATTCTATCTTGATTGTTCAATATCCTCTACATAATTTCTATCACATTCAATCATGACCTTTATTATTATCCAGTTATGGGTAACGTTTGATCATGTCAAAATATAATAGTCCTTATGTTGGAAACTATGACAATCTCAAATCAAAGGATTAAAACATGATTATCATGAGATTTACTTATGACGCTAATCCATGTAGCAATCTCATGATGGGTCTATCCAATACACTGTTCTCTAACAAGTATCTATGAGATTGATTCGTATCACCATACACATAATCATCTCATGATTATCAAATCAATACTCATGCTGATTATAAATTATTTTATCTCCATAACAATAATGAATCAGGGACATATATCAAAATTGTGTAACATACTAACTAACAATAATGATAATAAAACCTCTTTTATTAATAATAAATGCATAACATAAAAATCCAAATCATGGCCTAGGGCACATACACTAACACCGATTTAGCCGGATTTTGATTATTTGAACTATGGACTTTGGACTGGCTAAACTGTAGAGAAAAAGGGGTTTGAGTGATTTTCAAATACATGATTTAAATGTGCACAAAAACAAGCATAAGATAAAACGTGCATAAGATATACATGTATGATTTTCAAATACATGATTTAAATGTGCACAAAAACGAGCATAAGATAAAACATGCATAAGATATACATGTATGCATGATACGTTGCTATTACTTGCCTTATTTAGCTTATATATAATGTTGCCGGACTAACGAGCCATGAAGCGTTAAAGCTTACATCATATGGCAAACATTTGTTGTGTTTATACTATTTTCAGGTGCCACTATTAATGAACTAAACTAGTTCATTAAGTGAAGTACTTAGTTTATTAAACTAAGTAGTTCATTAAAGGAAGCCACATTTGGAAAAGGCACAAAGGCAACAAAGCTAAGGAAGGAAAGTTTTCTCCTCCTCCCCTCTTTAATGTGACACGCCACATATACATATATTATATATATTTTCAGATTTTTTAAGAAAAAACACATACACATGTATTCCAACGTACTACCGATACGTTATATATTTTACGTACGTACGTTAACGTCACACCACTATACTTAACTCATATTTATGAGTATATTCAGGTCTTATATCATATGATATAAGATATGGTGATGACAAATTAAATACGACACGATAAAAGGTTCTAAACCGAAAATTGTCGTATCGGGCGAATACCGAAACTTCGCCAACGTGTCACATACTTGCCATAAATAAATGGCCAGCCCCTATACTTCAAAATTCCATAAATATTTCGTGGGTTACATAAAAAATTCAGCCAAAAATACTTTCCGTGTTGGCACACACAAATCACCCCACATTAAGGCCAAAATGTGAAGATTCCAAGTTTAATTTTGTCACATGTGAATGGTACCACTTTAGATCAGCCAAGTGCTGAGATTTAAATTTTATATTATATATATTATGTATAACATAATATATATAACATGTGCAAAAGTTGGAATTTAAATTAGAGAAAAATCGGGTAATCGATAAATATGGAAAATTCGGTTTTCTACGCACACAACACATGGAACGTTTTTGGTACATCATGTGACACGTATCTAGACACTTTTTACATATGTTATACATCTTAAAGTGTTTTAGAAAATTAAATTAAGGGCTGATTGGAATATAACATGTGTGTATTATTAAATGTGCATTATTTTACAAAGTTAGCAAAAATAAATTTCAGCACATGCACATACATATCCAACGCCACCTACAGCTGAGATGGAGCTTATTTGGAGCCTTGTTGGCATATTGATTGGTCAATGATCAATCATACAATGTTGGTGAATTAAAGAGAGAAGCTACAAATGGTAAGAATTCAAAATTTGTCTCTCTTACATGCTGAAAATTTCAGCATGCTAAACAAGGCTGGCCGAATTTTGTCATATAAATGTGATATACTTTATCATCTTTTATTGTGTGATTGATTGGAAGAAGAAATAGAAATGATTTGAATATTATTTAAATTAATAAAGTGTGATATTTTATATATCAAACATGCTGAAAATTTTTCAGCATGTGTGAGACATGTTTAGGCCGTATTCTAGAGCTTAATAGTGTCCAAGTTCATTTCTCATGAGATAAAGTTATTTACCATCAATTGGTGATTCATTTTAATTAGAAAAATCAAAGAAAAATGGTAATATTTTGAACTTTATCTCCATGTGTCACATGCTGAAAATTCAGCATGGTAACACCTATTATGGCCGATTTCTTGGCTTAGCAAGGAAGGAATTGTTGTCTTGCAATTTATGTGATAATCTTATACTTTATGGAAATTATTTTGTGATGATTTTGGCACATGTTTTAAGTGTTATTCTCAGATTTTTCCAAGTCATCAATGATGACAACATTCAACCAATCATGAAGTGACAAGTAAGCAAAGCTTAAATGATCATCCAATAAGAAGATGCCAAGTAAGCAAGACTATGTCACAATGATGTCTTACAGCCTCCCAAGGACTTAGAAGATAATTTTCAAGAGGGAGACTACACTCTAGGGGGGCGGCCAAAACAAATTAAAAGGAGAGAAAGAAGAGCAAAACAAGAACAAATACAAGAGTTGCAAATTAAAAGGTCAAAAGTGTTCTAGCCTTCTTCTTCTACATTCTCTTTCTTTCTTTCTTCTTGTAAGCCTATTGTATTCATATTCTTCAATCTTGAATAGGCTTGACATAGACCACCACTCATTATATATCTTTGTAAAAGATTGATCAAGGTGTGATCAATCTTCAATCTTGCAAGGTGGTGGTGTTCGTGCGAATTGTATTGAACATACAAGGTTTGTAAAGGGTTGGAGTTGGTGTGTAACTCCATCAACCCTGTGGTAAGGTGTTTTTGAGTTGTGTGATTAGTGTGAACCAAGGAAGGTGTTCCTTGAAGACTGGAGTAGGTTGTTGATAACCGAACCAGTATAAAATTCTTGGTGGCATTTACTTTCAGCACTGATTTTCTATTTCAGCACTGTTTACTGTTATTAATCACGTTCGTAAAAATAGTAAACAAACTTCAAAAATCACGAAACTTTCAGAAAATATAACCACACGTTCTAGGGTTCTTTTGGCGCAAGTTTCAACCCTTTTGGACAAGTATAAGTCATTCAAACGTCCAAAGTTCTGAGACTAGTGCAGTCTGGTTTTCAGGCTTGCAAAGGTTGAGACTTTGATCGTATTTGACTAACTTCCCAAAAGAATTTCCCAAAACTGTTTAAACCCATTTAAATATAACATATAAGGGGTTAGTGGTTAAATGTTCAGAGCATTTGGAGTTGTGTACAAATAGGAATTAATTTTTCAAATCAGTGTATCAGTTCTGGCAGATTTGCACAATCTGACCACCAACGATTTTTCAAGGGGTTAGAGGTTGAATTTTAATCTGAAATTTTTAGGAGATACTCATAACATCTGAGTCTAAGTTCTCTCCAAATTTCAGAATTTTTGAAGACCTGAAACCTAATTTTCAAAACGTTTTAAAACTGGTCCTGAAAACAGAAACTGTTTTCAGAAGTTGGGTTTTTGGTTTAAAACTATTTTAAAAACCACATTTTCCGCACCCACTATTCAACCCCCCCCCCCCCCTCTTCTAGTGGTGCCTTGCAGATCCTACAATTGGTATCAGAGTGCAGGAACACTCGCTTCAAAGAATCCAATGATTCAGTGAGATGGCAACCACAACCGTGCAAGAAGGAATGTCAACTGTAAGGTCTCCTCTTTTCAACGGTGAGTCTTTTATTCAATGGAAATTAAGAATGAAACTTTTTCTTATGGCTATTGATATTGATCTATGGTCCATCATAGAAGACGGTCCATTTGTTCCTACTAAGACGTCAATTATTGATGGTGTCACACTTGAGGTTACAAAAACAAAACAAGAATACACTAGTGATGACAAAAAGAAGTTGAGTATGAATGCTAAAGCCATGCAACTACTATTAAACGGCCTAAGTAAAAGTGAGGCTAGTTACGTGTCTAATTGCTCTAGTGCTCAAGAGATGTGGCATATTCTAGAAATGAAACATGAAGGGACTAGCCAAGTAAAGGAGTCCAAAATCAATATGCTTATGTCCACACTTGAGTCCTTTAAATTATTGCCAAATGAGTCTATTGTTGAGATGGATTTACGCTTGATTAACATTTACAATTCTCTTGAGTCTCTTGGCAAAGCCTTCACTATGCAGGAAAAGGTACAAAAGGTCTTGCGAAGCCTTCCATCCGAGTGGGATCCTAAAGTAACGGCCATAGAAGAAAGCAAAGAGACCAAATCGATTAAAATGGAAGAACTAATCGGATCACTTAAGGTATATGAAAACAAACTTGCTTTAAGACATTCTGAGTCCATTTCTAATAATGATAGGGCTATAGCATTTAAATCAAATGAATACGTCGTAGATGATAGTGACATAGATGCCGATGATGAGGACTTAATCACAATGGCTAAAAGATTAAGAAAAATATTGAAAAAATCGATTAAACATAAGTCTACCTCATCTAAGGATCATAAAAATAAAAATAAGGAAATAAAGTGCTATGAATGCGGCAAACTTGGACATCTATCATATGACTGTCCTAATAAAGAAAAACAAACAAACAAATACTCTGACAAGGATCGGAACAAGAATAGACTCGTCTCAGAACCTAAGCAAAGGAGAAGAGCATTCAAAGCCTCCACTTGGAGTGACACATCCGACTCTAAGACTGATGATACGGAAGAACACAAGGCAGAAGTATGCTTTACATCTAAAGCATCAAATAAGGTATCTTCCAACTCTGATTCCGATTCTGAATGTTCATATGATGATTTATTTAGTCAATATTTAGAACTGCATAAGTTTTCAAAGACTCTTGCAAAAGAAAAGAAGCGATTAATTGAAGACAAGAAATTGTTAGAATCTTCTAACAAAGATCTTGTGTCTCAATTAAACGATTCAAAAGAAGAGTCGTCATGCATTATAAATTCATTAAAATCTGAAATTTCATCATTGTCATCCGAGAACATTGAATTGAAATCCGAGATTTCAAACTTGAAATCAAGGAATACGGATGTAGAGAAAAAGGTAAAACAATTTGACACGGGATCTAACATGCTGCATCGTATTATCTTATCACAAAAGCATGATAGTGACAAAACGGGGTTGGGATACGTTGATACTAATGAAGTATCCACCAAACAAACTAAGTTTGTTGTGTCCAAGAAAGTAGACAACCCAAAGCCTAAAATGGCGCCTAAGATGACGCAAAAATTGCCTATTTCCTCATCACGCCCCACTTCCTCTTCACGTCATGTGAAATACAACTTTGTACCACATAGATATGAAAAGAAAAGAGTAATGCATACACGACATTCATTCCATCCACGCACTACGCATACAAACACAAGGACATATCAAAACGTCCTATATATAATGCGTATAAAGGAGTTCTTGGCCAAAGGCCAGATACAGTTGCACCAAAAGTTTATTATGTTGCGTTCTCATCATCTTTCTCACCTCTTGGAAGACCTAGAAAGGTCACCCAAATGTGGGTACCAAAAGGGACATTTTCAAAGGGTTGAATAAATAACCCTTACGAACGCACATATATGAAATGCATGATTTTTTCTTCATCTTTACAGGCATCTTTTGATTTGCTTTCCAAAATAAAGGGGGAGAGAAAGCATGATTTAAGGGAGAGAGAGATATTAATTGCATAAATCAAGGAGGAGCGGATTCAAAATTTAAATTTCGAATTTTGAATTTATGCATAATTGAAGGGGGAGCGATAGAATTTAAATCATGTGCATAAGTTATTTTGAAAATCATCAAAAGGGGGAGATTGTAGAGAAAAAGGGGTTTGAGTGATTTTCAAATACATGATTTAAATGTGCACAAAAACGAGCATAAGATAAAACGTGCATAAGATATACATGTATGATTTTCAAATACATGATTTAAATGTGCACAAAAACGAGCATAAGATAAAATGTGCATAAGATATACATGTATGCATGATACGTTGCTATTACTTGCCTTATTTAGCTTATATATAATGTTGCCGGACTAACGAGCCATGAAGCGTTAAAGCTTACATCATATGGCAAACATTTTTTGTGTTTATACTATTTTCAGGTGCCACTATTAATGAACTAAACTAGTTCATTAAGTGAAGTACTTAGTTTATTAAACTAAGTAGTTCATTAAAGGAAGACACATTTGGAAAAGGCACAAAGGCAACAAAGCTAAGGAAGGAAAGTTTTCTCCTCCTCCCCTCTTTAATGTGACACGCCACATATACATATATTATATATATTTTCAGATTTTTTAAGAAAAAGCACATACACATGTATTCCAACGTACTACCGACACGTTATATATTTTACGTACGTATGTTAACGTCACAGCACTATACTTAACTCATATTTATGAGTATATTCAGGTCTTATATCATATGATATAAGATATGGTGATGACAAATCAAATACGACACGATAAAAGGTTCTAAACCGAAAATTATCGTATCTGGCGAATACCGAAACTTCGTCAACGTGTCACATACTTGCCATAAATAAATGGCCAGCCCCTATACTTCAAAATTCCATACAAATTTCGTGGGTTACATAAAAAATTCAGCCAAAAATACTTTCCGTGTTGGCACACACAAATCACCCCACATTAAGGCCAAAATATGAAGATTCCAAGTTTAATTTTGTCACATGTGAATGGTACCACTTTAGACCACCAAGTGCTGAGATTTAAAGTATATATTATATATATTATGTATAACATAATATATATATAACATGTGCAAAAGTTGGAATTTAAATTAGAGAAAAATCGGGTAATCGATAAATATCGAAAATTCGGTTTTCTACGCACACAACACATGGAACGTTTTTGGTACATCATGTGACACGTATCTAGACACTTTTTACATATGTTATACATCTTAAAGTGTTCTAGAAAATTAAATTAAGGGCTGATTGGAATATAACATGTGTGTATTATTAAATGTGCATTATTTTACAAAGTTAGCAAAAATAAATTTCAGCACATGCACATACATATCCAACGCCACCTACAGCTGAGATGGAGTTTATTTGGAGCCTTGTTGGCATATTGATTGGTCAAGGATCAATCATACAATGTTGGTGAATTAAAGAGAGAAGCTACAAATGGTAAGAATTCAAAATTTGTCTCTCTTATATCACATGCTGAAAATTTCAGCATGCTAAACAAGGCTGGCCGAATTTTGTCATATAAATGTGATATACTTTATCATCTTTTATTGTGTGATTGATTGGAAGAAGAAATGGAAATGATTTGAATATTATTTAAATTAATAAAGTGTGATATTTTATATATCACACATGCTGAAAATTTTTCAGCATGTGTGAGACATGTGTAGGCCGAATTCTAGAGCTTAATAGTGTCCAAGTTCATTTCTCATGAGATAAAGTTATTTACCATCAATTGGTGATTCATTTTAATTAGAAAAATCAAAGAAAAATGGTAATATTTTGAACTTTATCTCCATGTGTCACATGCTGAAAATTCAGCATGGTAACACCTATTATGGCCGATTTCTTGGCTTAGCAAGGAAGGAATTGTTGTCTTGCAATTTATGTGATAATCTTATACTTTATGGAAATTATTTTGTGATGATTTTGGCACATGTTTTAAGTGTTATTCTCAGATTTTTCTAAGTCATCAATGATGACAACATTCAACCAATCATGAAGTGCCAAGTAAGCAAAGCTTAAATGATCATCCAATAAGAAGATGCCAAGTAAGCAAGACCATGTCACAATGATGTCTTACATCCTCCCAAGGACTTAGAAGATAATTTTCAAGAGGGAGACTACACTCTAGGGGGGCGGCCAAAACAAATTAAAAGGAGAGAAAGAAGAGCAAAACAAGAACAAGAACAAGAGTTGCAAATTAAAAGGTCAAAAGTGTTCTAGCCTTCTTCTTCTACATTCTCTTTCTTTCTTTCTTCTTGTAAGCCTATTGTATTCATATTCTTCAATCTTGAATAGGCTTGACATAGACCACCACTCATTATATATCTTTGTAAAAGATTGATCAAGGTGTGATCAATCTTCAATCTTGCAAGGTGGTGGTGTTCGTGCGAATTGTATTGAACATAAAAGGTTTGTAAAGGGTTGGAGTTGGTGTGTAACTCCATCAACCCTGTGGTAAGGTGTTTTTGAGTTGTGTGATTAGTGTGAACCAAGGAAGGTGTTCCTTGAAGACTGAAGTAGGTTGTTGATAACCGAACCAGTATAAAATTCTTGGTCTCATTTACTTTCAGCACTGATTTTCTGTTTCAGCACTGTTTACTGTTATTAATCACGTTCGTAAAAATAGTAAACGAACTTCAAAAATCACAAAACTTTCAGAAAATATAACCACACATTCTAGGGTTTGTTTGGCGCAAGTTTCAACCCTTTTGGACAAGTATAAGTCATTCAAACGTCCAAAGTTCTGAGACTAGTGCAGTCTGGTTTTCAGGCTTGCAAAGGTTGAGACTTTGATCGTATTTGACTAACTTCCCAAAAGAATTTTTCAAAACTGTTTCAACCTATTTAAATATAACATAAAGGGGTTAGTGTTTAAATTTTCAGATCATTTGGAGTTGTGTACAAATAGGAATTAATTTTTCAAATCAGTGTATCGATTCTGGCAGATTTGCGTAATCTGACCACCAACGATTTTTTTCAAGGGGTTAGAGGTTGAATTTTAATCTGAAATTTTTAGGAGATACTCATAACATCTGAGTCTAAGTTCTCTCCAAATTTCAGAGTTTTTGAAGACCTGAAACCTAGTTTTCAAAACGTTTTAAAACTGGTCCTGAAAACAGAAAATGTTTTCAGAAGTTGGGTTTTTGGTTTAAAACTATTTTAAAAACCACATTTTCCGCACCCACTATTCAACCCCCCCCCCCTCTTCTAGTGGTGCCTTGCAGATCCTACATAAACCAGATTTGAAAATTTGGAATTTTGGAACTTTGGATATTTGGAAAACTTTGGTTTTGGTTTTAGAAATTTTAGCATTGCATTGTTTTAGAAAATTGTGTCACGTTTGGCTTGGACTAACCCCTGATTGGGCTATGTGATGTGTCTTTGTTGGGTTTAATTGTTTCCTTTGATTTTAATTGTTAAGGATAGAGCAGTAAATTTATTTGCGAATGAGAAGCATGCTATTTTTCATATTCTTCTTATTTTCATTACACTTGCTTCTCCGTGTATGATCTTATGGTACCTATAGTGAGGTTACTTGCTAGGCGATGTGTCGCTTATACTACACTCTTATTTTTTTAGATGACCAGGATTATTATTTAGTTTACGTCGAGGATGACCTGTATTGAGAGATTTGATTTGCTCGTGGCCTTTAAGGAAATTTATGATGATGAGTTAGAGGACTATTCAGTTTTAGACATTTGTGCAGACGTAGTTATTTGTTTCTTTTTATTTCCGACATCGTATTGGTTTTGACCTAGACCTTTGCACGATATTTATTATATTTGATGATTTCAAGGAGACTTCTGCTGACGTGTATTTGTTTCATCTTTGACGCCTTGTATTTTCCTTACCATAATATGGCGGGTGAGTCGTTTTGTTACAGGTGGTATCAGAGCATGTCTCTATGTAGTGTCCCACCCAGGACCAGGGTCTTGGCACAGTGCACCCGTCGTACTCTACTACGAGAAGTACAAGGCGTCGATAACGTCTATATGCACGTCGACATAAACATGTATCGAAATAGCGAAAGAATCATAAAATAGACAAAACATAATCGACATGCAATATGTGTCATAACTAAATCTGAGTACATCAGAGTATCATCAGTACAAAAGATCTTGATACAAATCTGGAATGAACATAAGTACAAACTACAATAGCTGGGCCCACAACTCCTCACGGATGATCTAGCCCGGCTCATTGTCAATAGTGTCTAAATCTTGCTCTCGGGCCTCTGCAAGATGGTCAAAATAGGGAATGAGCGATAACGAATCGCTCAGCAAGTATGTCCGCCGGGGTTCGTCATGTGGACCATGCATGGGAGACGAGATGATAAAATAAATACCGTGAAAGTAAGGAAATGAAAACTTCTATCCATTTACAAATACAGTGACCAATAAAGTAATAAACATAAATGTCGGATAACTATATAAAGTACGAAAATAGAGTCACCAGATGAACTTATATAATATACCCTATCATCTCTTTCATTACTTGTTCAATCTTCTTATAATCCATGGTTTATACTAAGTCCCAATTGTTTTATATTCGTGTCACGAGTCACGTTCTATTTGGCAACTTGGGCGTACTATGTGTCTAAGGATGTATCTTTTTCAGTAACTTGGGAGATATGCATATGCTCGTATATAGGTGTAATATGATTCATTCTTCAGAACTTTTTAAAACGTAACATTTTCATAACCTTCATATCAAAACTTTTCAAAACTTGGCTATAGAACTTTTCATATACGAACGATAACACACAACATACCGATTGATTCCATATGCGGTCGCATATACCAATATGAATCCCATGTTCCAAACATGGTGTTACATCATACGTATATGTGAATAATTGTAACATTTGTAAGGCAGAGATCTCTTGTTGCGGACAAGGTGTTACACTCGGCCAAATAGGGTATGGAACATACATATGCCTATGACACCAGCCTCTCCTAGGTTCCATTGTCATGTGGCACATCGGGTAACTGTAACATACTATATGCCCCTAACATCCTTTGTCCTACACCTGATGTCAGCCCGGCCTCTAATAATAACATATGATCATATAACAAACACATAACTGTGTCATCGGAATCAATTGTCTCGTGGTATGGTTTGTTAAAATCCTTTTAAAACGTATCACATGATAAAACATTTCCGTCAAAATATTTCGCGTGAGAAAATATTTTCGTTTCAAAACTTTGATTCGTTTATGCATGCATGTAGGCTCAGTTTTGGGCTTATTTGACCATCTAACAATTTCAGCACTTAAGTCCAACATTTGGCACATGTTCCATATCATAACTCAAGTGAAATACTCATTTTGCCCTTTTCTAATAACACTCGGTTTTGGGTTCAAACAGCCCACTTTTTGGGCTCAATCCACTAATATTATTATCTTAAATTGTCAAATTTTCATATTGTTTCATAGTTAACCAATTCAGCCCACTTTTGGCCTTGTCATCTAATATCATTTCTTTAATTTACTTGTTTAACCCATTATCTACTGAGTAACCCATATAACATACATTACATATATCTTTGTATACATATAACCAAGTAAATTTCAAAGCGACTTCATTGGTATACATATGCACATACTTAGCCGAATTTGTACATTGGCCATATAACACATTTTTCATCATTTAAAATATATTTCATATGCATTTTTGTGTGTAGATATGGAAACAACTCTTTTGATAGATTTATGTGTGTATGACCGAGAGGTGGGGAGTTCATCTCACACACATTCCACCACTTAACACTCCAACATACTATGATTATGAACATGCAATTTGATGTGGTGACATATGGCATATAACATACTTGTCCTACACACTTTTTCTTCTTGATCATGTATTATACTTTTCATTTCAACACATTTAGAACAATGCATGCTAGTGTCCATCATGAACATAAGAACAATGATCATGGTGATGATCATGATGAAATTCACATGCAAATACATATGATGATGGATACCATGAAAACACACATTCTTAGGCCATGATCATCAAGATTACACATCAAAATGATGGTGATGAAGCATGTGTAATAGTGGTAGCCAAAGCAGCCCCATTTATGGATGATTATGCATGAAAATGGCATGATGATCATCAAGGAAACAATATTTTGTGTCCAAGCATTATAACATGAATTATGATGTATCACCATCATGCTAAATCAAGACCATCAGCATGCATAAACACTAAAAATTATGGAGAAACGCATATGTGATGATCATCATAAAAACACATAAGAAAATGATGCAAAGTCTGGTTCTTAGTACACTTTTTCAAGAAAGTGTAAATGAACCAACACTTTTTAGGAAATGAGACATGCGTGCTCTCTTATCTTCTACATGTAACATGCATGTTCATATGAAGACTAGACATACCATAAACATCACATGCATGACACTTTTTCATATCATTATGGTCATAAGTAAATACACAATCAAAAATCCTACACCAATCTTCACATTTGAAGCATGCAAGAACACTTCTTACATAGCCATAGGAAGAAAGTTTCTTGAACATAATGCATGAATGATCTATGCTTGAAGATGAACATAAATGTTATACATTTGAATATGCATGAAGAAACCAAGAAGAATACTTGTCTTTTCCTGGACTTAACCTTAAAATAGAAGAAGATTTCTTCTCCTTCCTTCTTGGTGTAACTTTTGGCCTATAGAGCTAAGAAGGAGATGATTTAAGTATTTTGGAGAAAGAATATTTAGAAGTCTCTAACATCAATACTTAAGAAAGATCTTACCTTAGTGTTGGTTGAAAGTTTTCTAGCCTTGCATGTCCTTTTCCTCACCTAAACTTGAAGAAATTTCCTTCTTTTCTTCTTGTATGACCCACGGGTTTGGTAGGGAATTGGGGTTGGAGTACTTCAATTTTTGGTTTAGAGAGGGAAAAGAGGAATGTTCTTAGTGTGGATAAAGATAGAATGGGGGGGAAATGAACAAGTGAGAATAATTTATCCTCATATGTAGACTTGGCCGAGAAATGAAGAGGAAGAATAGGGGTTGGAGAAGCTTGTCTGCTTGGGAGTGAGATGAATTAGAGAAAATGGTAAAGTAAAGAATAATTTCTCTCTTGGTCTTGCTTGACCAAAATTATAGTATGTGAAAGGGGTGAAGAATCTTCAATGCGTCTTGGAGGAAAGATGGAGACTTGAATTTCTTCATGAAGTTGAGAGAGAGTTATTCTTGGTTAGAAGGAAAGAAATGAGTGGAGTTGGATTATAGTGGAATGTTCTTTCCTTGTTCTTGGTTAGAGAGGTTTCTTGAAGACTTGAAGGCCTTGATTTGGCTTGATGAATAAAGAGAGGATTTTATCTTGTGGGAGTGAATGAATGGAAGGGAATGGATTAGAAATAAAATGTGTCTTCCTTTACCCTTCTTTGGCAAAGATTTTGATGAAGTGGGGGAGGAATCTTCACCACTATTTTGGTTGGGAAGGGGATAAAATGGTGGGGTGTAAGAATGCGTGTTGTATGGTTGGGTGGAAAGTTGGAATTGTAAGAAGCTTTTCTTTTCTTACATGACAAATGATGGCAAGATAAGAAATATTGGGTTTGAACTTTTTTGGAAGAAAGTGGAGTTGGTGTGTAAGAATGCATGTTGTGTAAGTGGTAGAAGAAAATCATGTGTAATAAAAAAAGAGTGGAGTAAAATGGAAGACAATTTCTTGTCTTACTTAAGAGGGTTGGCGGTTAAGTGGTGAAGGGGGTGAAGTGTGAGTGTTTTCAAAGAATAAGAGGATTAGTGGGAAGAAAGTGGATAGAATTTGTTCACTTGTAATTTTTTTTATTTGGTGTAAGAAACCTAATATTAATGGTAAAAGAATAAATGAAATATTCTACTTGGGCACACTAGGGGCGTTCATGGGGCATCTTAGTGGGTAGAATAGGACAAAATTTTTGTCCACCTTCTATGTCCTACATTCATTTTTCTTTAATTTAATTTCAAATAAAGGTTGTGTCTTATTTTATATTCCTATTTAATGATTCATCCACATTTTATGTTAAGCAAGGTTTTAAATTTTGCCGAAGTTATTTATCACTTAGGGTTCCTTCTTAATTTTAATGTGTGATAATATTTTACTTATACCGCATATCGCGATACAACAATTGTACTTAATTTTATTCAGTATGCCCTATGTTAATACCATAATCTTCTTGTTTTAATTTTCTAACGACTCTGGGATGCGGGTCGTAACACTCTCGATCCATGGCAGAAACATAAATTTAGGTCTTGATCTTATAAGTTAAGTTACGGTTTTTCTCTTAAGGTAATATTTTAGACTTAAGCATTTGATACTAAGTAATGACTTTAGAAGTAAGTTTTGACATTAAACTTAAGGGATGATCAGGTGAGGCACGCATACATAGTTATACTAGGCATTTTAATTGTTTATCTCATTAAGTTTAAATTTCACATTTTATTTACCCTTACCCGGCCATTTCAGTTCCATTTATTTATTTAAGAATACAAATTTTGATAAATCGTGTAAAACGTGTTGTTACAACATCATGCCACCAAGGAGAGATCACAATGGTGATGGCAACGAAAATAATCAGGGCGAGGTGCCTCGGGCCCTGACAGAAACGCCTGCTGCCTTATCGCAGGTTCTGACCCAGGAACAACAGCAACAGAACCAGCCGCCACCTCCGCAGATAGGCCTTTGATTCTTCTACCAGGAGATGATAAAGGCCCATGTTCTGATATTCAAAGGCATCACTGACTCTGATGAAGCTGAAACATGGTTAAAGGAGGTAGGGAATAACCTCCATTCATTGTAGCTACCCAGGAAGATCCTGGTAGAAGTTGTCACACTATTCCTGTTGGGAGAGGCAGAGAAATGGTAGAACCGAGCCGTGCTAAATCTCCCTCAGCCGGTTTCATGGCACTAGTTCAGGGAGGAGTTTCGCACATACTATGTTCTGGCTACAGCGATTCTCCAGAAGATGACTGCATTCTAGGCTCTAACACAGGGGACCATGATGGTATCAAAATACTCTAATAAGTTCCATGCCCTGGGGAGGTTTGTTCCATCGACCATGGCAGACACCCGTCTTAAGATGCTGAAGTTCGAGACAAGTCTTAATTCTCACATCCGTCCATGCATTGTGAACGCAAATGCGAGGAACTTCAGAGAGTTGTGGGAGGTGTGCCACTAGGTCGAGGATGATGTATAGAGGGTGGCTACTGTGGAGAAGAATAAGAGGCCTCGTGAGGAGGCTAGCGGCAGCAGACTCGGGAAGTGGGTCAAGATGCGAGACGCTAGCCAGAGGGCCGACCATTCAGGCCCCAGCAGCAGCCACCGCAGCAGCAGCAGTATGCCATTTAGAGTTTAGCCAGTCGAGACTCCTACTTGCACGGAATGTGGCAGGAGCCATACAGGGGACTGTTGGAGGAAAATGGAGGCATACTTCAACTGTGGCAAAAATGTCCATATGGTGAAGGATTGTCTCAAGCCGCGGAGGATACCCCCAAAGGCGGCTCTACAGCAGCATCAACGAGGTCGGCCACGGCCAAATGCACGATTTTATGTCATGACGGACACCAAGGTTCAGGGGTCCAATGACGTAATAGCAGGTACATTTATCGTTTTGAGTCTTTACTTGGTTATGATAATATTAGATGTGTAACCCTGTATTTGAACCCATAATCCCTTAGGCGTCGTACTATTGAATAAAGTCCCAACCAATGTTTTGTTTGATAGTTTTTCTAGACACTTGTTCGTTGCTAAGAGGTTTGTCAAGAACCTCCAAAGCAGTCCTGAATGGTTAGAGACATCGTACCATGTGCTTGCAGCTGGAAACCAGGTGATTGTCTCACACCACTTGTACAAGACTTGTAGATTGGAGATCGAGGATTAGGAGTTCGAAGCGGCATTGGTACCAATCCAGATGAGCGATTCGATGTAATTCTGGGCATAGATCAGTTGGCCAAATATTATGCCCATATTGACTTCAGGCAGAAGCAAGTTTTGTTCAAGGACCCTACTAAGGAGGACTTTACATATCAGGGAACACAAAGTTGAGGAAGCTGCCTCGCAACATCTATCTGACCGCAGCACGAGCATACAAGGCATTGAGGAAAGGAGATGAGGGTTTTCTTGTATATGCTCTAAACGCTGATGTAGAGACTCCATCGATCGATGATATCTCAATGGTGAGAGAGTTTAAGGACGTCTTCCTTGATGAGCTACGAGGTTTACCACCAGGTAGAGAAGTGGAGTTCGAGATCAATCTGATATCAGAAGCTGAGCCGATCTCGAAAGTGCCCAACAGAATGGTACCAACTGAGTTAAAGGAGCTCAAGGAGCAGTTACAAGAGTTGCTGGACAGCAAGTTCATGAGACCTAGTGTTTTGCCTTAGGAAGCACTAGTCTTATTTGTGAAGAAGAAAGACGGTAGCATGAGGCTCTGCATCGATTATCGTGAGCTCAACAAGATCACGATAAAGAATAAGTATCCACTACCAAGGATCGATGACCTCTTCGACCAGTTAAAGGTAACACATTTTCAATTCTGTAAGTTTGTATATTGCAAATACCAACACATATAAGACAAAATTGTGTGCAGGGCGCCAAATCATTTACAAAGATTGATCTCTGGTCGGGCTATCATCAGTTGAGAATCAAGGCCGAGGATGTAGCAAAGACAGCGTTCCACACCAGATATGGGCATTACGAGTTTCTTGCGATGCCCTTTGGATTGACGAATGCACCTGCGGTCTTTATGGATTTGATGAACACCATGTTCAAGGAGAAGCTGGATTGGTTCCTGGTGGTGTTCATCGACGACATATCGATGTATTCTCCTGATGAGGAGATGCATGCTGGACATTTGCAAGAGGTGTTAAAGATTCTCAAAAAGAAGAAGTTGTATGCAAAGTTCAACAAGTGCGAGCTTTTGTTGAGGAGTGTGACCTTTCAGGTCACATGATTTCTGAAGAGGCATTGTGGTGGATCTGAAGAAAATAGAGGCAATTACAGAGTGGCACCAACCTACAAATGTCACCGAGGTGCATAGCTTTCTTGGCCTTGCCGGATATTACCGCAAGTTCCTATAGGGATTTTCAAGGATTGCAGTTTCACTAAGCCGATTGACATAGAAAAAGACTAAGTTCGAGTGGATCTCTGAGTGTGAGAAGAGTTTCGCTGAGTTGAATAGGAGGTTAACAACTGCACCAGTCTTGGCACAACCCTCCGGTACTGAAGGGTTTGTCATCTATGGTGACACCTCAAAAAATAGGCTAGGTATATGCATATAAATTTTCAATTTATAATTGCGTTCATATAAGCTCTAGCCTAACGCTTTGATTATAGGGTGCGTATTAATACAAGAGAAAGAGTCACCGCCTGCACCTTGAAACATTTGAATCCATATGAGCATAACTACCCCACTCATTATTTTGAGCTTGCCACGGTTGTGTTTGCATTGAAGATTGGTGGCATTATTTGTATTGGGAGAAGTCTGAGGTCTATATGGATCATAAGATCTTCAAGTATTTGTTTACGTAGAATGAGCTAAATATGAGGTAGAGATGATGGTTGGAGCTGATAAAAGACTACAATTTGACCATCAGTTATCATCCGGGAAGGCAAATAGAGTGGCAGATGCATTGAGTCAGAAGTCGAGTCACTCGAGACAGGCCCCACTGGAGCGTGACATTAAGGAGTTCGACTTGGATATTGTTGGTTCTACAGCAAACGTCTTAGCAGCGTTGATTATTACACCGACACTCGTGGAACGAATAAAAGACACCCAGAAGAATGATGATACTCGCAGCAATATCTGAGATAGACTCCAGAATAGACAGATTGATGGGTTTCAGTTTTCTGGAGATAGAGGCCTTTGGTATCAGGGACGATTATGTGTGCCGAATGATGAAGCTCAGAAGAAGGAAGTATTAAAGGAGGCACACAAAAACTCGACTTTCTATACACCCGGATACCACCAAGATGTATAATGACTTGAAGAGGAATTATTGGTGGTATGGTATGAAGCGCGAGATTGCAGAATATGTTGCTTCGTGCTTGGTTTGTCAGCAGGTTAAGGCCAAACATCCTGGTCCTAGAGATTATTTATAGCCATTAGAGATTTCATAATGGAAATAGGAGCATATTAACATGGATTTTATTGCAGAGCTCCCTAAGACAAGAAACGACAATGATGTTATTTGGGTGATTGCAGACCAGTTGACGAAGTCCTCACACTTTCTACCAATTTCAAGTGAAGAGACAATGGAGAATTTGGTGACTCTTTATGTCGATAGCACCGTCACTTTACATGGAGTTACAGTGAGTATTGTGTCAGACCGAGACTCGAGGTTTACATCAGGATTCTGGACGGCATATCAAAGAGTCATCGGGACTGAGCTAAAGTTGAGTACTACTTTTCATCCCCAATCTGATTGACAGTCAGATAGGACGATTCAGACTCTTGAGGACATGCGACGAGCTTGCGCCTTGGATTTTAAAGGAAATTGGAATAGCATGGTGAAACTAATGGAGTTCTCATATAATAACAATCACCATAGCACTACCGGCATGGTGCCTTTTCAAGCTCTTTATGGGAGAAAATGTTGATCGCCGCTCTATTGGGACGAGGTTGGAGAGAAGACCATTAATGGACCTGAGTTAGTCAAACAGACATTGGAGAAGATTAAGATCATTCGTGAGAGGCTCAAGGTGGCTCAGGACCGCAGTAAGAGTTGAGCGGATTCCAAGAAGAGACCGTTGGAGTTCGCCGTGAGCAAAAAGGTACATCTGAAGATTTCTCCAACCAATGATGTGATGAGGTTCGGCGAGAAGGATAAGTTGAGCCTGAGATACATAGGTCCATATGAGGTGTTAGAGAGGATTGGGACATTGGCCGATCGACAAGCGCTACCTTCGGCGTTATCGCAAGTGCACAATGTTTTCCATGTATCAAACCCAAGTCACGTGTTAGAATCTCAGCCATTGAAGATGAGGAGTGATGCGACATATGAGGAGGCTCCGTTTGACCGCAAGGATCAAGTTTGGAGGAGACAAGTCATCCCTTATGTCAAATTTCAACGGTCGAATTACACCGAGCGCGAGGCTACTTGGGAGCTCAAGGAGGAGGTGTAGAAGAAGTATCCACACCTGTCTGACTAAGGTACGTAAGTTTTGAGAAAAAACTTTTTGTAAAGGGGGAAGAGTGGTACGTCCGCTTGATTTGGAAAAAGAAAAACGATATAATATTGATATTATCCTAATTTAATAGGAAATAAATGGCATTAGATATCAATTAGGAGATCACAATCCCAACCAAGTAAGTAAATTACCTAAACTTAAACACTAATAATCTCTATCCATTTACACTACACGTATCTATATATGTATTCCACCACACAACAACCATAACCCCATCCCACTAACCCTATTCTGCCGCCACCCCCCAATAAAACAAAAAATATTTACTCTCCCCTTGATCAAACAGCAGGCCGAGGGCTTAGGAGAGGGAATGAGAGGCAATTTTCACACCACCCCAACCCAAATTTATTCACGGTATAGTATAGAAGATTCGAGGTAAGTAACTTTGGCATATTTTAATGTTTTCGCAAAAACTTATGCCATTATTTTAGTATAAAACCCTGGGATCATACATGCCTACATTTGTTCGCATATATTATTGTATTATTTGTATGTATATGTTGTCGCCGAGGTGTATATGTGTGAAATGCAAATTGAATATTTGGACGGCAAGGAAAAAGGCCAGCGGCCAGCAGTGTGTGTGGTTTGCCTGCATGGTATCAATAAATGTATCTATTATGTAGGCACTTGCATGTAAATTACATATGTGATATATGTATTGCTCAAATTGAATTGGGGCTGTGGGTGTATTGGAAGCCTCCGCCAGAGGGGCTGAGGAGAGTGGGATTGATTATGAATGTGGAAGAAATTGGAGTAAATCGAAATGATATTCATTGGATTGAAATTAGATTTTTGGCTTCGAAACTTGGCAAATAAATTCAAAAAATTTGGATTTTGTGCAGTTTTAGGGTGAAAATGGATTGGATTTAAGAAAATAGAAATTCTGGTGGCACTAGCGGCGGCGCGTGAGCCACACGCGCCAGCCACTGGCCACACGCGCCAGCCATTGGCCACGTGGACGCGCGTCTGGCCACGCGTGTGGGCGCCTGCGGCCTCAGTTGACGGTGATTTTTGCGGCAGTGTGTTAAGCATGAATGATACTTGATGTCTATGTGGTTAGATGTAAGAAAATACGAGCAGTGAGAAATTTCGAGGATGGCCAAGAGTTGGGAGGAGGGTGTGAGCGAAATTAGGGTTTGGGTAGAGTGAGGAGGGGCTGGGCTGAGGGCTGGGAGGTGGGCCAAGGGTCTGGTCAGTGGGCAGTGGCTGGGTTAAGGGGGTAGAGTGTGAGGTAAGGTGAGTTTGGGTAGTAGGTTAGGGGAGGAGTTGGCGGAAGGAGGTACGTGTATGTATATACGTGTATATACACATGTATGAGTGTGACCATATATATGTACACAGTTGAGAGCATGTTGTTTGGGGGGTTTTTTGGTAATTTTGAAAATAATTTGGACTATTGTTTTGGATTCTTTGAATTTGGGTATTTTGGTAATTTTGGCTAACTTTTGGACTTGGAAATAATTTTTGAAAAGTTGCATCTATTTCGAAATTCACCCCTACAAGGTGAAATATATTGTAAGTTGGATTGGTTCCAAATAAAACGGAGCGTTCGGGCATAGCTACCTAGTCTAAGACAAGATACACATACATATTGGCAGCCATAAGGGCGTCACAGACGTAACGACCTAGTCTGGGACAGGGTGTCTGTGGCTATTGGGGAATCAATTCGTAAACCTTACGGTATAAGTCACTTTTAGAGAAAATGCTATAGTCATTGTATTTGATTTTGGACTTTGGACTAATTTAACCGAATTTCTGATTATTTGGACTTTGGACTTTGGACCGACTAAACTGGATTTAGAAATGTGGAATTTTGAAACTTTGGATATTTGAAAAACTTTGGTTTTTGGTTTGGAAACTTTGGCATTACATTTTTTTGGAAAATTGCATGACGTTTGACTTGGACTAACCTCTGATTGGACTATGTGATGTGTCTTTGTTGGTTTGCTTGTTGCCTTTGATTTTGATTGTTAGAGGTAGAACAGTAAATTTTTTTTTGGTTAAAATGTGAATTTGTATTAACCAAGATCAAAGCATCAAGGGATGCAACCCATACACCAAAATCATGCCAAAACGTCATCCAAGGAGCATACACAGAACTCCTTGCACCCAAAATAGCCTTAACCTACCCTGCTACAAGTATTTAAGGCCCTATACACATGAGTTTTCAATCTATGTACCACATCCCCCACACTAGCTTTGATACCCTCATAAAGAAATTTATTTCTACACTGCCAAACAAAGTAGACAGCCGCAGCCAGGGTGATTTTGAAAGCCTTGTTTCTAACAGTCTTCTTCCTCCATTTCTTTTGTCCCCAAGCAAAAATCCTAGGAAGACATTCCAAATTCCTTGGAAACCCCATCCATTGTGTAATTGTTCTCCAGATCTTCCTACTGCACGTACAGTAAAAAAATAGATGTCTAACCGTTTCTGTTTGGCCGCAAAAAGAACATACCTTCTCTGCGATGAAAGGCATATTGTCTTTGGTGCTTAGTTTGTTAGATGCAGCCAACCACAAGATGAAACTGTGCTTTGGCGTAATGGAATGATCCCAGACTAAGGAATTCCATGGAACACGTGCACCTTTAATTCTAAAGAATTCATATGCCAAATTAGGCGCCAGCTTGCCCGTCCTCTCCCAAGAGTGCAACAGCTTTGGGCACTAGAAACAGTTGATGAATGCATGATGAGAAGATCTCTGATGTCCAACAAGGCCTTCAATAAAGGAGAGAAGAATTGAGCCTTGTTGATAGTCCATAGTGTAGAATTTAACTTGTACCTGGTATGAGTCCATTTAACCCACAGTAGATCCTTTTTATTTTGAAGGAACCATAGATGTTTTGCAAGAAGAGCGTTATTCCATGCTCTGAGTTGTAACACCCCAAGACCACCTTCAGCAAATGGAAGACACACTTGCTTCCAAGAGACAAGGGCCCTCATGTTGCCATTATGCTTGCATCCCCAGAGGAAATGAAGACAAATTCTATTAACTTGATCAAGAACAGCGGAAGGGGCAGGAAGAGCACTCAGCCAAGAACAAGAGATACCTTGCAACACTGATTTTATAAGTAGGAGTCTGCCAGCATAAGTTAAGTTAATTTTCTTCCATTGATTCACTTTTTGCATCAATTTGCTCAAAAAGGGTGAGTAATGCACCCGCTGCAACTTATATCCAGCAACAGGGATGCCCAAATATTTGAAACGAAGGGTACCAGAGATGAAGTTGGCAGTTAACTGTGAGTTGATTAATAAGTTGTAGTCACCAGCAACATAAAACCTGGACTTAGCCTGGTTAAGAACAAGCCCCGACATAGCACCAAAGTCAGCAAGCTTTTGTAGTATCATTTCAGCCGAAGGATGATCACCTCTACAGAATAGCATTAGATCATCATCAAAGCTCAAGTGAGTGATATTAAGTTCACCATATTTTGGATGGTGATTAAAATCCGGATTATCCCGCAATTGATTCAAAGATCTGGAAAGATATTCAATTCCAAGGACAAAGAGAAAAGGAGACAAAGGACAACCTTGCCTGAGACCTTTTCTACCAGGGAAATAGCCAGACATAGAGACATTAATGTTGATGGAGAAAGAAGTGGTTGTTATACATTGCAAAATCCAATTGATGAAAAGAGGAGGAAATTTTAAGCCAGGAGGGATTTGTTCAATGAAGTCCCAGCTGATACTATCCAAAGCCTTAGGTATGTCAATCTGAAACATACATCTGGGAGAAACCATTTTCCTCCCATAATCCCTTAACAATTCTTGAACCATGAAAACATTATGCAACATAGCTCTTCCTTTGAGAAAGCCGGACTGCGAAGGATCAATAATCTTCTGCATAACAGAAGCTAACCTCTTGGTCAAAATCTTAGCAATGGTCTTGTAATAAACATTGCAACAAGAAATAGGTCGGTAATCTTTAACTTGTGTTACCTCAATACCCTTTGGGATAAGAGCAATGACTGAATGATTCAACTGCTTTAATAGCTTACCCTTCCTGAAGAATTCATCGACTGCCCTCAAAACATCCCCACCTACAATGTCCCAAGCCTTAACAAAGAAGTAGGAAGTATATCCATCCGGGCCTGGAGATTTATCTTCAGGAATTGAGAAAAGAGCATCCTTGATGTCCAGATCCAGAACTGGACACATCAGAGAGCTAGCACATTCGTCAGAGAGCAAGGGGCCACATTCAATAATGGAAGGATCAATAGGTGAAAACCAGCGCAGTAGTGCCCAGTAAATCTTTGTAGTAGCAAATGAATTGATCTTTCACCTGATCAATGGAGGTGGACATGGATCCATCTTGGAGTTGAATAGAGGAAATACTCCTCATTGCAACATTTCTTTTGATCATTGAATGATAATATTTACTGTTCCTGTCAGAAAATTCAAGGGAGACCTTTAGCAATTTGTGAAAAAAACAATCTTTTCAGCATTAAGCAAAGCAAAAGTCTCCTTTTTCTTAATCCCAATCCTTGAGCCTAAGTCAGCAGAGGTAGTATGTGTCCCAGCCAAAGCCTGCAAATTCTGCAAGTTGTCCAACTCCAGGACTGCAGTTTCAGCTCTAGTGGAAATATGAGAGAAGGCTTTCTTATTCAGCACCTTAAGAACCAGCTTGAGAGACTTAAGTCGTTTACAAAGCCTGAACATAGCAGTTCCATGAAAATCAACAGCACAAGAATTAGAAACAATGGAGCAAAAGTCAGCAAGCTCAGTCCACATATTAAAGAATTTGAATGAGTAAACCCCTTGCACCATAGGAAGCAACTGGAGGATACAAGGGAAGTGGTCTGATAGGCATCCAGAATTAAGGAAAGAAGCTGCAGCATTAGGAATCCTTCCATGAAGTTAGCATTAAGTATCACCCTATCAAGCCTGGACCGCACAATTCCATTAACCGAAGTGTACTTGCATCAAGTATAATTCATTCCATAAGACCGCAATTCATAAAGCAAGTTAATTGATCTTGCAACTAATATGGGGAAACAAGCCTATCCCCAACCCTTTCATCATCACTTAGAATGCCAATTGAAATCACCAAGGACAATCCAAGCATCTGTTGCAAGCAGACACTGAGAATCAAGTTCACTCCACAGGGCCCTCCTATCAACCACAGAATTGTAAGCGTAGACAAAAGAAATGTGTAGTGTCCTGGAAGTTATCAGACACATGACATGACAAAAAACTGATTGAGCAGAGGAAGAAATCACATTGAGTTTAACAAAGAAGGATCCCACATCAGGAGAATCCTTTTCCCAGGATGAAGATCAAAATTATCTGCAGAAGCCCTGCCTTTGAACAAAAAAAGAAGCTGAGATTTTATCCTGGGATTGAGTTAGTTTCTAAAACAGCAAATAAATTAACCTTATGCTTCTTTACATAATGTACTAAGCCTTTTGCTTAGTAGGCTTATTACAGCCCCTGACATTCCAAGAACTAATTATCATGGGGGGGAGGTCTGCCGGTAACCTCAACAGGAATTTGAAGATCCTGCTTCCTTCTTGTAATATCATGCTTCCTTTGCTGCTTAACCTGCTTCTTAGTTAAACTTTTGTAATCCACCATCTCTATCCAACTCCCTAATCCTTTGCACATGGAAATGATCATATACATTTGAACTAACTTGATTGATCTTTGAATTTTCATTGGGTGGAGGTGGATCAAATGCAACCAGATAAGAGTCAAGGGCCTCATCAGAACCCTTATCAGGTGGTTGAGAAATGTTCTTGTTATTTAAATGTACACGAGCATCGTCTTGTGGAATGAGATTGTCAAGGGACGACTGTCTTCGAATAGTAGAAGAGCCAGAGACAGGGATAGAAGGAATGAGCCCAACATTCCTGCAATGGCCAACCAGTTCCATTTCCTTATTCTCTATTGTAGTAGGGGCCATCACTGAGTGCGAAGCATCTTTGAGAGAAGTTAGAATTCTTATGAACAGAGTCAGCATGTCCAATTTGTCTGCAAATGTCACGGAAAAAGTGGGAGCCTTTTATATTCAAACCTTCTGCTCTAAAGGATTTCCCATTGAATAGATGGATATCAATATGTTGAATTAGAGGCTTACTAATATCAACCTCAACCATGGCCCTAGCATAACTCCATATCTCCCTTTTTGTAGTAAGTAAATCCGCCATAAGAGGCTTACCAAGTTGATGACAAATTTTGGATAAGAATTCAGACTTCCATAATGATACAGGAAGGTTGGGAAACTTGACCCAAATGTGTACAATTGCCATTTTCTTTAGGCCCAAAATCAAATAAAAGAGGGATTTTTTTGAGAATAAGCACTCTTCCATAGATGAAGTAAGGCCCCAAAGACAGGACTTGTTCCAAATCTGAGATGGATGGAATCTAAATATAATCCAACCAGAAGGGTGGAATTCAATCCTATGCTTGACTTTCCAACCTTTTGCTATCGTGAACACATCTTGTTTACCCGAAAATTTCCCAGTAAAACATCCAATAAGATAAGACAAGCTCATCAACGTTTAGATGAACCTGACCAGATCTATTATCAGTTGTTCATACAACTTCATGCAGCAAGCGTCATTCCTATTGTTTGGAAAAAGCGAATTCCAAGATTTTGAAAATAGGAGGGGTCTTTTTTTGTGTTTGAGCGCAACGAGTAGAACCAAGATGATCCTGTGAAGAATCCAGATCTGCATTAAGGATAGGTAAGGACCGCTGGTTAATATCCAACTTCGAAGTTGCAGCCATCTTATCAGAAGAACCAGCTAATATTGGTACGGATTCACAGCAACAACACCTTCTCTCTCCAAAATGCAGAACAAAAGGAGGAGTAGTCAAATCAACATCATGAGGACCCGCCCATCCCAGAGTTTTGAACATGCAATAGGAAAATCCCTCTACATCAGCAACAGTAGGTTATCTGCACCATCGTCTTCTCAGCATTCTCCATCAGATCTGTATTAGCTCTCAAATCCACCTGATCACCACATGCATCATACGAAACAGGTACATCGACCAGAATCGGGGCATTCTAACCAGATTTTCCAACTAAGGGCCCAGATAAAACAACCTGAAGGTTGTTAATACCACATGCATTAGTAGAATCATCTTCATCATCAGATTCTCCATGAAAGGAGAAAGTCTCATTAGACTCTTCTTCAACAGACTCAGCAGGCTGAGCTTTTTTGGAGGACCTATCAGCAACAACGATGTCTTTATTGACACCTTTAGACCTTGAGTTCTTCTTCCTAGGAAATGATTTTTCCCCTACCCATCAAGAGAGACAGGGCTGTTGGATGGAAAAAAACTTGGTGAAAAGAAGGATACTTGAAGAAATAGAAGACCAGAAAGCACGAAGGTATTAACTGAACCAGAAAAGAAGCAACAAGAAAGTTAGGAAATGGATTCTCATCTCATAGAGAGAGGAGAGAGAGTTTCTCTCTCTAGACACAATTTCCGTTTTTACTCCACTAGAAAAAATGAATTCCTGTAGAACAGTAAATTTATTTGCAAATGAGAAGCATGCTATTTTCCGTATAGTTATTTATTTTCATTACGATTGTATCTCCGTGTATGATCCCATGATAAGTATAGTGAGGTTACTTGTTGAGCGATATGCCTCTCATACTACACTCTCTTTTTTTTAGATGACCAGGATTATGAATTAGTCTACATCGAGAATGACTTGAATTGAGAGAGTTAATTTGCTCGTGGCCTTTGAAGATATTTCTCATGATGAGTTAGATAACTTATGACTATTCAGTTTTCGACATTTGTGGAGACGTAGTTATTTATTTCTTTTTATTTCTGATATTGTATTAGTTTTGACCTAGACCTTTGCACGATATTTATTATATTTGATGATTCCATTGATTTTATTAGGACTTCTGGTGGCGCGTATTTATTTCGTCTTTGACACCTTGTATTTTCATTAACAAAATACGACGGATGAATCGTTTCGAATGTTAGAACTCGGAACGGGTCGCTATATGTGGACACACCATATCCTGATCCATCAGCAGAAGCAACAATATGAAAGACACGCAGCATTGACCGATCCAAGTTGGTAACTTCTGACATGTACACCTTTTCATTGAATGTTTTTAAGCTTGCCAATTTTTCGATTACCGAAACTTATAAAGAACATTTTGGGAATTGATCCTCTTCTTTATAATAATTTTTCTTCCTTCTTCCATTTTTTTAACCTTAGAGGCTGGAATAAGACTGAAGGTCATTTCAACTGCTTATCTTTTGGCTTTACATACTTCAACATCAAGATCATGATTTGCTTCATCTTCTCACCCTAGATTAATGATTAAAAACCTAATTTGTTGTGGATATTAAGAAATATAATAAAATAAGTGCTGATGCCACTTTTTTCCAGGAAGTAAAGAAAAGAAAGGATTGCTTAGCCAAGTTGCTTCGCACAGTACTCATGTATTTTGCTGGTCAAAGACCAATAGAGTAGGAGTTGTGCTGGGGCAGAAGGGCGGGGGTTGAGAGGAAGCTTTATGCAAAAATGAATGCAACAAAAGTAAACCTCCGGTAAATAATCACATTTTTTTTTTTGGTAAAGTGGCTGGGATTGTACTGGTCAAGATGCAGTGATATGTGAAAGGAAACAAAATATCCAAAGGCAGCCTACAAGGTCGATAGGTATAGTATTTTACAATAATATCTTCTGGTACCACAATAATCAATGGTAGTTCTACAGAATTCTAATCAGATTTTAATGCTGCTTATCATTTATGCAGTCCTACGGGAGTACAAAAACCCCATGCATAGGGCATGAGCTCCCTCCTTCGCATACATAACAAAATCCACTTTAAGATCTCTACCTATCATGGAAACCCAAACAATAAACATATAAATCAACTCTAACAGAAAACGAAAACGTCTTTCTCTGATGTGATCATCCTTTTTGCATGCGCCGAGCCAACAATTCTCTCAAGCTGAACATGACAAAAAGCAGAAGGTTAACATAACGATGTTGCAAGTTCAGATTGACTGACCAAGTAGATGATACACAACATGAGGAGACATCTCAAAAGAGCATCGGGGTATCCTTGGATAAATAGATGACCCTGACTAACCCAAAATGACAGTAGGGAGGGGAGAATAACGAATGAAGAGCTCCCATTTACTAATGAACACCTGCAGAAAACATGATAACCTCCCCCAGTCCCAAAAAAAAAAAGAAGGGTAAAGAAGTAAATAACAATATCAGAACCCCAGGAAAGAGGGGTACAAATTCTGAAAGTCATCCAGAATGCTATACTACTTATACAACACTACAACAATCAAGCCTTTTGCCACTATGTGGGTTTTTCTATACTACTTCGTAAAATAAATAAAAAAATTGTGAGAGCGCAACCAATTAGAAAAAACAATAGTTTCCCACTAAACATAGTTAGCTATACGTATTATGCATTCTATTGATGAATGAGATAGCAACCATTATGACTTAAAGGGGAGAGTTTCCCAAATGTATCAAGTACAAGCTGACCTCAGAAATTGCAACTGTGCATCTTGAATTAACCTAAGCTGCCATGAGTAGATTCAACCTTTATACTTGAACTACCCGTGTTACATTCAATTAGTTGTGGGTGTAGGTATTCATTTTCTCTTTTGTTCTGGCCTCTTGTGAAGCATGCATTTCTTTTCTTAAGCAAATTTCACTAATATTCAAAATGTACGAAATAGGTAGCCATTATGGCCGGCAATACAAAAGCTAATTGTCCACTATATCTAACCAACAGCCACGGCTTAAACTAGGGATTAGGGAACAATTCAAAACTTAAAATATGAGGCCATAGAAGGACACTGGTAAAAGTAGGAGCAAAATGTACAAGTTTGCCAGTCAGGCTTCCAAACCAAGATAAGTGAAATACACGGTCAAAGCGCACAAGGCAAAAGAATTCTGAGACCAAGCATATAATGAGGATCAAAATGTACAAAATGTGGCCAATCAGGATCTCATAAAAGCACTGATAAAGTAATGCGTACAAGACAAGTAACTCTGACGCCAAACCAAAAATGATGGTCAAGGTGTGAAATGTAGCCAATCTAACTTCCACAATAACACTGACAAGCAATCGTGCATACCAGCAAGAGTGGAAGCAAAGTTGTGTATATTTTCATTGAGAGTTCTAGGTTTAGAGAAAGTTCTCTGGCCCACCGGGATTTTTTTCAGAGCAAGAATCAGAAAGCCTTGGTTTTACCTCGCATATAGATTTCCCCTTTAGTATGACATTGTGTACTCATTTTACCCATAGATTCTTTTTATGTTCACATACGTTTCATATGCTCTTCATGATATATGCATTATTTACAAGAGTCATATCTGAGATACCTAACCCTCCCCTTTCCTTTGGCTGACACACAGTTGACCACTTAACTATAGCTTTCCTAGAACTCCTTGAAAGAAAAGACTTCAGGATTTTCACAATTTCTCTTATGATTCTTCTAGGTAGAAAATAAGAGGGTGTCTAATATTTGCAAATGGCTACCAATACTGAGTTGATGAGTTGTAATCTTCCGACGTATAAAGACTTAAAGGCTACCCAACTACGTACCTGCTGGCTAGTTTGTCAAAAAGCACTCCACAGTCTGAATATGTTTGCTTTCCAACTACGAGTGGAACTCCTAAGTATCTGATAGGGTGATTCCCTAAGGTCATTCCCATAATCTTAGCTATTGCATTCTTTTCCTGAGAGCTGATTCTAGATGTGAAAACTTCACATTTCTGAAGATTAGACTGGAGACTAGATAGGACTTGCAAATCCTCCAGAGCCTCCTTAATTACCATTATAGATTGTGTATATGTCTTAGATAATAGAGATTATTTGCAAAGACAAGAGATGATAGGTTAATATATTCAAACTTCAGATGAAAACTATAAAAAAGAGTTTTGAATCTTCCCTTTCAATAGTTGAGCAAACCCTTCCATAACAAGGATGAAGAGGCATGGGGTTAGAGGGTCTGCTTGTCTCAAACCTCTTGTGGCTTGCCAGGGATCCATTCAAGTTGATAGAGAATGAGTTTGTGATCATACAAAGCGACATTTCATCTAATTGTTTGGAAAATTCTTCTTCTTTAGGATCATTATTAGGTATTGTTTCTTGATTTTGTCAAAGACCTTCATGATATTTACTTTGATACCACAACATTTTAGGTCACCTTTTCTCTTGATGTCTTTTACCAGCTCATGCATCAAAAGGATGTTTTGGATCGTCCTACAATTCACAAAGACAGATTGGTTCTCATCTACAAGACAAGGGAGCAGATACTTTAGCCTATTAACAAGAACCTTGGAGATAACTTTGTACGTTACATCACAGCATGAAATGGAACTGAATTCCTTCATTTTGATGGGCTATCTACTTTGGTGACCAAAGATATTGTTTTGGCGTTTATGAGATAGTATATGTAATTCTCTTTAAAGAAGAACTCAATGGCATCCATGAATTCTTCACCCATAAGAGTCCAATTCTCCTTCTAGAATTCTACTATGTAGTCATCTGGTCCTGACGCACTATTAGACTTTATAGAGAAGATAGCCTTTTTAATTTCAACTGTGGAGATAGGATGTGTTTGTTTGTGACTCTAGACATCAGAAAATGTGCTACTACTGCATCGTTGATTTGGCGTATCATTTGGCGAAAGGGCAGTGAATAGCTTCTCAAAGAAGTCAATAGCCATCTCTTTCACATGCTTATGATCTTCAATCATGTCACTTTTTTTATTTTGCAATCTAAGTATTTTGTTTCTAGTAATGTATGTCTTTATTGATGGAAGAATCTGATATTTTTATCCCTTCTTCATCCACATAATCCTTAACATCTCATTAAGAAAGATTTGTTAAAGGAAAGGATGCTAGTATAAATATGCATAGAACTCTTGACATCATTTTGCACCTGTACGTAAAGATCATTCACCAAATCAATTTGGGCTTCTCCAGATTCAACAACTAGCTTTTTCAACTCTACACTTAATTCTTCCAAATTTCTCCTTGTTCAGCTTCTTAAGAAGATCTTTTAGCCGCTTTAGTTTTTTTTAACAAACAAACTTGGGAATTTCCTATTTCAACAGCTTTCCAACTGTCTTTTAGGATATGCTTTAAGCTAGGGTGTTTCATCTAATCTTTCATGAACTTAAAAGGCTTAAGACAAAATTTTTGATTCATTTAAATGGAGAGAATACCAGGAGAGTGATATAAGGTGATTGAAGCTTCATACTCCACTTGGAAGGGAGGGATTTGGCTTTCTCATTGCTTATTAAAGAACATACGGTCAATTTTTGTGTAAACTTTTTTGTCTTCATCCCTGTTGTTTGACCATGTGTATTCAAAACCCCTTGAGGAGATGTTTATCATATCCATATCCTTAATCGAACCAATAAATTCCTTGATTTCATTTCTGTCAATACTCTTCTTTCCTATTTCCCCTTGACCATTTAAAATGATATTAAAATATCTCCATAATAAGTAAAGGTTGATCCCTATATAGTTGGAATCTTATTTTCTTCCACAGGTCTCTTCTATTGCTCCTCTCATTGTATCCATAAACAATAGTAAGGATAAACTCTTTATCCTTTGAAGAGATTAATTTAAGTTTAAAAGTACTGGACTGCTCATTACTATCCAAAAGTTTTACTTCAAAATGGCTTGTGTTCAAGGCTATCCAAATCCGTGACAAATACTGGGCAAGGTATTCCATAGGACCTTCGAATTCCTAAATACATTCTTTGCTATGTTTTCAAATGTCATTTGCTTTACCTCACCTTCAACATACACTATAAGACTAATTCTTTTCCCTGATGTATTTCTTAAAGTCTCGTTGTCTTAGAGGGGAGTTGAACCCTCTAATATTCCAACAAGCTAGCTTAATCATCATAGGGATTTAAACCTCTGGGTCTACCCTACTTGCTCTTTTACTATATTGTCTAATCTGAGGTGGTCCTTTGTCCATTTTCCTTCTATCCTCGGTGTCCCTCAAAGCCGTGTGGTCCTCACTATCAACCCCTTTTGGTTCTGAGGAGGTCTCCTTGACAAAGGCAGAACCTTTTCTTTTTGTAGGTACAACAACCTTTATTATTGAGATTTTCCTTTCTTCCTTATCCAGATCCTTCCTTATCCAGATCCTTAGGATCAAAATTATCTAAGAAATCCTTTTTAGGAAAATGTGTATTTTGGTCCTCAACTTTATCCTTGTCAAAATAATCCTGACACAGCCTCATCAGAAAAATGAGAAGAAAGATACACCTCCTTTCAGCACTATTATGTTCAGTGTGATGAGGACTCGTCCTTGTTTCTAATGTTTTGTAACACTTCAAATGTATCTTCCTCTAAAACTGCAAGAGGTTATATTTATTAGTAGTGCTTTTATCAGTCAAAGAAGAGACTGTGTGATTGGTTTCTTCATATTTGTTATTTTTCTTTTGGTTGACAGATTCCAAAGTGGGGCTTCGTCTTGATGAGAGTCGGGCAGATTTCCAAAGTCTTTTCTCATTTCTTTTCCATTTTTGGGTTGTTGCATGAGATACGCGCTTCTTCATCATTTGTCAGAATACCCTTGTCTTTGTCAACATTCATTTGTTGTTGTCCAGTTGGTAATTGCCCTTGCTTCTTTGCATTTCCATTCACGTTTGTTTTTACTTGCATCAACAGGAGGTTTGCTCATCCTACTTTGTTCAGGTGTAACGTCATAGTTGTCCAAATGTTAACACTGGATGAGCATGCATTCATTTTCTGCTTCTTGCCAAATTTCTTTTCCATATTCATCTATGATCTTCCATTTTTTGGCAGGTCATCTCCTACCTTTATCTCAATACAAATTCTTGTATATGCTATACTTGTTTCAACAGTTGTAGACCTATCTATAAACATTGGCTTCTCCATTATTATACTCAGTCGTCCTAGAGTTACTGTGTTGAAGTATAGCAGAGGTAGGAAGAGAAATCGCACCAAACATGGATGGCATTAAATTTTAACCTTTCGATCTTTTTCTCTGGTCTCAAGGTCAAAAAAACACACTCTTGTTACCAAAAGGCATGGGTGAGAGATTTTGGATATCCTCCTTGTTGGTTTCAAACTTGCCTTGTTGGATTCAGACTTGAAGCAGAACAGGAACAAGTCCTCGTCCAGTTTCTGTGCTTCCAAGAGCCCTTTGCTGAGTCATTTTCCTCTGCGAAGTTTTTGACGTTGTAATAAGACACTATTGTCCAGGATTTGTCCTACAACAGCAGCACTCTATTTTGCCTTTCAATTGCTAACTTCTTGTAGTGGCATAGTTATGTATTTCTCCCCCTTAACCACCTCAAAACTGTACGAAAGCATGATAGATAAATCTTCAGGTTTGAAACCAGGCTTGAGCAGACTTGTCCAAGTCGATTTCGCATGAACGAGCCCTTGCATGCTGTCAAAAGAGATCAGATTGTAGAAATCTATCCATTTTGTGATGAAATAGAGTGGGTAAGTATTCCGACTACTTTTCACAGGCCGAAATGGCCAGAGTGGCCAGAGAGTTGCCGATGTTTCAAATCCAAAGTTATCGTGGATTGATGACGAAGATTTATGATGATTTGGGGGAGAAGATATTTACAGTGGCGAGACAAAAAAGGAGAGGGAAAAGTTTTGGGACAGTTAAAGGCGGAGAGGAGAGAGAAATATGTCCGTTGCGGTGGTTTTGTTACCGTTGGAGAGTAAAAGAAACACCATACTTAATCATAGAAAAGAAGTATATCTGGTGATTCTGAAGCCCATGGGAAGCAATTTGTATACTTGCATACAAGGAACCAGCATTAAAGCAGCAGGCGTTTCTAAAAAGCACAAACATACATTTCCTGCTTCAATGTGTTTTGAAATGTTCCAAAACATTTATTTTTATTTCAGGAAAAATGGATAGGGGAAATAGCACATTTTGCAACTCAGTGTTTTAGAGAACACAATCAAAATTAGCAAAACCAGGATACAACAGAACATTACCCGGAACTTATCAAACTGAGAGAATAGCACAGTGCAATCCATGTTTTGGGATCCTTCAAGCATGTTAACTATCTGAAAAATACACAACAAATTGACATTAACATATTTGCAAAACCCCAAGTAATATTGAATATGAAAAGTTAGGGCAAAGTGCCAAGATAGTCGATTGACATGTTCACCAATCTGATATGTGTCTGTTACTATTTTTATCTCAATTTTTGATGGAATCTCTAACCATAATATCTAGAATTACCACGCTAATACATTCTGGTTGCAAAAAAGTTAAATGATCGACATGCTTCTTTTTCTCTTCAGCCACCCTTTTATAGCCGGAAAAACAAAAATCCAGATTTATTGTTCTTTGGAATTCCCAAATTCCAGTTAGGGTATACAAGGGAGAATCCATTCGAAAATGTCAGCAAGCAAATTCTGTAGAAAAGAGAATACTTGACCATTTTTCCTAACTAGTTTCTTTTCTTCCTTTTTTTTTCAAAGTCTGGATGAGAGGGTTAGGGGGTGCAGGAGAACAAACAAGTACATTGCCCAAGGAGAATGTATGAACAATCAAGTGATAAAGCCTACCTCAGGGTAAAATTCTTTCCTTTCAGGAAGAGAATAAATTATCAAATTTTGCACAGCCCGGATCTATTTGCAAGCATGAAACAAAAGAAAGAGATGTCAGAAATCACGTGTAGCTGTTCATTATAGAGCGTGCATGTTAAACTAGTGGTTCCCGACATGAGAAACATTTTGAAATGGTTTCCGAAGTGTTCAAACAGATAGGCCTGGAAAGTATGACAGTAGAACTGTAGAAATATACAGAGGAAATGATGTGTTTTACTAGACTTAGATAATCATGATTTGATTTAATTATAGGTGTATAAATGATTCTTATAATTATAGGTGTATAAATGATTCTTATAAATTGGAGATCACACCCTGATTTCATATTTTGAATTCAAATAGTTACCAAAATAGAAGGATCCGATTGATTTCTTAATAGTATGATAGTAGACTATAAATAGGGTGAATGTATTCTAGTAAGAGATCAATATACAAGATTACTTCTGCTTGATATCTTTATGGTATCAGAGCCTTAGGGCCTTCAAAACCATCAGTTCACAACCTTTCTCTCTTTTAAAAATAGCCGCAGAAAACTTGGCTACATCAAGTGTCATTAAACACTCTTCCACTCTATGCACTAATAATAGAATAGGATCCAATTCTACCACCTATGATGGTATTTCAATGGTCATCTCTAGCCATAAACTTAATAGTAATAACTATCTCTCTAGTCAAAAGTCATTGAGATGTTTATCACTGGAAAGGACAAGAAGGACTATCTCTTTGGCACCCTGAAACCTTCAGCGAATGACGATCCTAAGTATAAGGGCTGGAAGGGTGACAACATCATGATTATGTCATGGATGTTGGGTCTATGACATCTGAAATCAGTAAAAATTTTCTTCTTTATTCCACAGCTGATGAGATCTGGTCAGCTGCCAAAGAGATGTACACCAAGAAAGACAATACCTCGGAGCTATATGGAATAGAGACCCAACTTCAGGATCTTAAGCAGGGTGAAATGATTGTCACTAAGCATTTCACCCAGCTAACCAAGGCCTCGCAGCAACTTGATGCATTTAAGGTCTATAACTTGACTTGTACGATTGATGCACAAAGATATAAAAAAATCACAAGAAACAAAAGAGTATTCAGATTCCTTATAGGCCTGAATACAGAACTTGATGGAAATAGGGGGATTCTTGGAACCAAACCCCTACCTAGCCTAAAAACAATCTCTCCGAAGTTAGATATGGGGAAAGTCGTATGAAACTCATGATATCCACTGTGCCTAGTGAAAGTTCAACCCTTACAGCAAAAGGCTCGCCTCCAGAAATTCCACTCAGCCTAATAATGGCAGGACCCTACTGTACATACTATAAAAAAACCTGGGCATACTGTTAATGAATGCTGGAAGCTGAAAGACGGACCTATAAAAGGCAAAAAGGGCAAGACAATGAAAACAATTGGAAATCATCCAACACAGGGAATGCCACCCAACTGGAGGAGTCATCCAGAGCAGGGGATTCCCTAACACCTATAGTAATATGGTTGTCTCCGGGACTCCTGGAGAATTAGGCCCTCCCCACTAAGAATCAGATTGAGGCACTGCAACAAACTCCTCAACAAAGAGAAGGAGGTTCAGGAACCCATTCAAGCATCCATGGCCAACACTGCCAACATATGTGATCAAAATCAACCCTGGATTATTGATCAGGGACTTCTTATCGCATGACTAATGAAGGTAGAAACATAACTGATTACACTAAATTCTTTACAATAAATATGTAAAACTTGCTGATGGTACGTCTAATAAAATAATAGGGAAAGAGTCAGTAAAACTGAATCCTAACCTACTAATGAAATATGTACTGCATATTCCAGACTTAAGGTTTAACCTTCTCTCTGTGGGGAAAATTGATAAAAGATACTCAATGCACGGTTAAATTCTCACCCAGTGCATGTTACTTTCAAACATCTGTTTGAAAATGAGGATTGGCAGTGCTAATACAAGGAGGAATGTTTCTTCTCCAGACTGAACCACCAAACATATATGAATAGGGACACACAGTAGCCTACTAGGCATGAAACAAATGCAAGGTCCCTCACTAGATAGGCCAGAATATATGTAACGTCTCCATTTCTTTTCTATTCAATCTGTCTTCCTTCAAATTCTGATTGATATCTTTATTCATTGTAAAAGCCTAAATAAATAGGCAAGATGCCCTTTATTATTTATGTAATAAGGATCTGGAAATAACTCCCATCATCCCCCCCCACCCCCCCCTAAAACTGAAACGAAATCTTAACAATATGGAATTATTGATTGCAGGTACTAATTTAATCATATCTTCTAATTTGATTAGAGGATCTGTAACAGTTTGATTATTACATAATCGCCTGCCACCACCCATCCCTCCCCCCTTCAGTCCTGGAAGAAGGGTCTACTACAGTATTACTCAAACTTAAAAATGAATAGACAACACGTATCCAACAAGCCATCTCCAATGACATCGTCTTTCTCTTCCCCACCATTCTAAACAAATATTTCCATCAAATAAATAAAAGAATATTGCACTTAGAAATCATATATTTGCACTATGTCCTTAAACAAACTCAGCAATGTATGTAAACGACAAATATTTACAAATGTGAAATATGTCCAAAGCAGTAGAAAGAAGGTTTTGGTTTGGAGAAGGGGGGGGGGTGTTCTTAATTGTGGAGATTAAGAAAAAATAGGGGGGACATGATCCACTCTCATACTCTTTAACCCCTTGATCAAAAAGTTCAAACCATAGAAGCAAAAAGTAGTTAGCAATTCAATGTACAACAATCATGATAGACAAGTGGTTTAGTGCTCAGTTAGGAACCATGACAATTCTAGCAGAAGAAATCAAGAACCTTGTATCTGTGGTAGAAGTGGGCTCTCTCAGTATATAAGAGGATCTTCCGGGTGCCATTAAAAAACCAAACTCGTGCGCGAGATATATCACTTTGCTTTGTGTACCTAGACATAGGCACAATTGGTTATCATTTCAGCAGAGCATCACTAATTGTAAATATATATGTAACAGAAGCTAATCATATTCAGGAAGCACCAGATATTTAAAAAAAAATTTAAACAAATAAATAAAATCTTACTCTCCAAGGAGACAAAAGGATGCTTCCTGCGATTTCAAAAAATTTCTGAGGCGAACAAATTCGAAATAGGAACTAGCAAATAGCATGATTCCTCCCCTGAGATAAACAGACAAGTTCAGCAATAAAATAAATAAATTCAAAAGAGGACAAACAAAGAACGACCCAAAAAAAAGAGAGAGAAAAATTTATCCTTGCTCAGTGCTAAATTTATAGCCGAGCTTAGTGGAGATGTGCATGCCTGTAAAGAATCCTTAATTTTAGGGAACACCTGAAACGATACAACACAAAATCAAAGATTTCAAAGATATGATCCTCGGCTATTACCAAAAATAACAATAACAGTAACAACAACAACAACAACAACAGTACATAAATAAATAAATAAATGATCCTGAGCTTTAAAAGATGAACAAATTTATGCTTCTAACCTCAGAGGAAAGAGAATAGAAAGAAAGATACAGATATTCACGGGAATTTAAACTTGTTAGACACAGATCAGTGCAAATAATCCATTTGAAAAATCCACACGGATCAAGTAGTTTCAGGAAGCCGTGTATTTCTTAGAATGCAATCGCCTAGAGAACAACTAAAAGGAAAAAAGGCATATGATATCTGAAGATCTCCAAACCTCCAATTGACACAAATTTGTCACATGTATGCATTACGTTAACCAACTAATAAACCGATACAATTCTTGCGTAACAATGTTATCCTGAGTCAAGGCACCAAGTTCAATAGATTCATTACAGGTTAAGCTTGATATAGTATCCTGTCCTGCTCTCCCAGCATCAATTTCCTCGCAAGCAGGTATTCTCAAGTAGGTATTTTCTAACTTACAAATAGAATTTTGTGACAAATCTCTTTTTCTCGTTTTGCATCAATGTTTCGGCCAAACAAGTCAAGTCATCTTACAAACAGGCTACGGGTGCACTAAAGGACCCCCACAAGGGACAGATTTAAGGAAGGATAAGTCTTGTCACCAAACATACACACAATAAAAATCCTCAGAAGAAATCATTATTTAAAGCAGCAGTAAAGGAGTGACTCAAGACCACCTTTTGCACAAAAATGCAAAACGAGCATCATCCACATCTGATATTGATTCTGAGCTGAAACGCTGAATATATCTGCAACATTATCAAAAGAAAAGAATACTTGACACCACCAACTCCACTTACATTTATCTAGCATAAGGTTATGACAAAAACGATCACCTTCTCGTGAACAGTAACTTTTCATACTAGATCCAAGTAGATAGAAAAGCTAATACAGCTTACATATTACTTTGTAGTTACTACTCCAAAACTAAAAGAAACTTCCAGCAACATACCTGGCGTACTGGAAGGATCACCTTTTGGAGGACACCTTTAAATTCACAATCCAGCTTAATCTGCATAAAGTTATTATTTCTCAGAGACAAAATTTCTATTATCAACACAGATATTATGCATCTCCAGAAGAAAATTAATAAAAAAAATAAACATAAACATTGATCCCTTGTTTCCTTTTGCCAAAAGAACATGTCAAATAAATAAATCAACCAGGAAACAATTTCTCCACATCAAGTTTCTGTACCACAAAAACCCTTATAAGTCGAATCAATAAAATCAGGATAAGTTGAACAAGACAAAGAAAGAGTCAGCTATCACAATTTCATAATAAAATCAAACTTATGCTAGGCCAAGTTTTCTTACAGTCCCAAGAGAAACTAAGACGGAAGAAGACGCAGCGATAGTGATGCCATAGTGATGCTATCGATTATATTCTCCCTCCCCGGTGGATTTTCAAAGCTCTACGTGAAAGACAAAAGAAAAAAAGGAAAAGAACGGGGATGCCATTCCTTAGTCACACAAGGACCTACTCATGAGCCATTAGTTATCATATTCACATGGCCAATAGATATCTTCTTGTTGGGCCAAATTTCTAATACCTAGCTTATAAGTCTTTATCTAGAACGTCTAGGGTTCATGAAATGAAGATAGCTTTTTACACGATAAATATAATTAAAAGCTTCTAAATGGAAATGGAGTCAATAGGTTTTCCGGATTCCTAGCTTCTTCTATACAACCTATTCCTTCTCAGGTTTTACTGGCGTTCCATCAGATATGATAATTCTTTCTATTTGGCTTCCAGGTTTGATTTATATCTTCCAAAGCTCACAAGTTATTTCTAGCTGTTACACAACCTAATGTCCATGTTTGCAGCAGTTCATTATAAAGACAATATTGAGAATGTAAACAGTATTCATTAACTCTCAAGCTTGTAATCAAGAAGTACACCAAAGTAACCTTTTAAGTTCTCAGCATAAAGATAAACAAAAAATACTGTCCTTTATATATAGGACATACACACAAATCCTAACGGTAACAAATCTGCCAATGATAACGGCTACAAACAGTAACAAAAACAAATATTTTATCTATTCTTTCCAACACGCCCCTCTCAAGCTTGGTGTAGAGATCAATACAACCAAGCTTGCTAAGTAAGTCATAAAAGATCGTTATGGACACAACCTTGGTAAAGATATCTGCAACTCGCTGTTGAGAAGAGACATGTAAAATTCGAATAATTTTAGCTTCAATCTTCTCTCGAATAAAATGGCGATCAATTTCTATATGCTTGGACTTATCATGTTGTATTGGGTTTTCAATCATATGAATGGCAGAAATATTGTCACAATACAACTGGATAGGTAAAGTGATATGGACACCCAGATCATTTAGAACCAGTCTAATCCAGAGCCCTTCACATAATCCCAAAGCTAATGCCCGCAACTCCGCTTCAGCACTACTTCGAGACACAACTTGTTGTTTTTTACTCCACCAAGTAATAAGATTTCCCTATAGAAAAGTCTCATATCCAGTGGTGGATCTCATATCAGTGCGTGAACCACCCCAGTCAGCATCAGTAAACACAGTCAATCCCCTATCTTCTGTCTTTTTAAAAAGAAGACCTTGACCAGGAGCATTCTTTAGATACCTGAGGATTCTCATAGCAGCAGTAAGATGATGTGAAGTAGGATTATGCATAAACTGACTAACATAGCTCACAGCATAGCATATATCTGGTCTAGTATGCGAAAGATATATTAATTTACCAACTAAGCGCTGATAACTTAACTTATCAGTAAGCTCTGCATTTCCAGATTTAGATCTGGTATCATCATTAACAGGAGTAGCGGATGGCTTGCATCCAAGCATACCTGTCTCAGACAATAAATCTAGAACATATTTTCTTTGGGAAATGCTAATACTATCCTTAGTTCTGCCAATTTCCATTCCTAAAAAATACCGAAGATAGCCCAGATCTTTAAGATCAAAAACAGTAGCTAAGTGATTTTTTATATGTTCAATTCCCTGATTGTCATTCCCAGTAAGAATTATATCATCAACGTAGACAATCAAAATAGTTATCTTGCCAGACCCCAACCCTTTAATAAATAAAGTGTGATCATTATGTGTTTGTGTAAAGCCATATGTAGTAACAACACTAGTAAACCTCTTAAACCATTCCATAGGAGATGTTTCAATCCATAAAGTGCCCTTTTTAATTTACATACTTTACTTTGATTCTCAGAATTAACAAAACCAGGAGGAATGTCCATAAATACAACTTCATCAAGATTTCCATTCAAAAATGCATTTTAACATCAAGTTGCATTAATTTCCAGTCTAAATTTACTGCTAACGTAAACAGTATTCTAATGATGTTAAGTTTTGCAACTGGTGCAAATGTCTCTAAATAATCTATACCATGTGTTTGTGTGAATCTTTTTGCCACTAGCCTAGCTTTATATCTACTAATGAGCCATCAGTATTATATTTAATGGAGAAGACCCATTTACAGCCAACTACTTTCATTCCTTTCTGTTTATCTATCAGTTCCCATGTCTGATTATTAACTAATGCAGTCATCTCTTCCTGAACTGCAGCATTCCACTTAGGATGAGATAAAGCTTCAGCAATAGACCCAGGTATTTTAGTTGAGTCTAAAGATGTAGTAAAAGCACTGAATATTGGAGTCAGAGAGGCATAAGATACATATTTACTTAATGGATATTTGGTACAAGTTCGTATACCTTTGCGAAGAGCAATAGGCATACTATCTAGAACAGCATCCATATGATGTGGTTCTGTTTCTGTTTCTGAAGTAAGAGTTTGCAAACCTGGTTCCGTTGATTCAGAGGAATTAGACATATCCTGTAATTTTTCAGTTATGACCTTGCTCTCTGAAGTAAATCGATCAGTATGCATCCCTTGTTGTTTCATCTGAGAATGTTTTCTTCTGTGATACACCTGAGTAATAGGTCTCTGTTGATCATGATGTTTGATTATAGCTTCATGAATACCTGTGTTAGAGTCAGGAAACGTAGGAATATTTCCTGTGGGATACTCAAGTAAACCATTAGTATTAGATGAGATATCAATGACATTCCAGAAATCAGAGTATGTCAATCTTAAAGAATCATTAGACTGAGGATAAAAACTACGGTGTTCATCAATCTTAACATCTAGAGTAACATATATCTTTCTAGAATGAGGTTCATAGCATTTGTAACCTTTTTTGAGTATTAGAGTATCCTATGAAAATACATTTTATAGCTCTACTTTCTAACTTACTGCGCATATGAGGTGCAAGGTAAACATAAGCAACACTACCGAAAATCTTTGTAGGCAACACAGATATAACATTAGTAAAGGGATATGACTCTTGAAGGATATCAATGGGAGATCTAAAAGATAAAATTCTAGATGGCATTCGATTAATTAAGTATGTAGCAGTTAAAACTGCTTCACCCCAATAAAACTTGGGTACATTGTTAGTGAACATGATAGCTCTTGTTACCTCAAGTAGATGCCGGTTCTTCCTCTCTGCCACCCCATTTTGTTGGGGTGTGTATGTACATGACGTTTGATGGTGAATTCCTTGTCCTGCAAGAAAAATCTGCACAGTCTTGTCCAAGTACTCCAAACCATTATCTGTCCGTATAGTTTTGATACTAGTATTAAACTGATTTTTAACAAAGATAATAAAATTCTGTATAATCTGACTAGCCTCATGTTTATGCTTCATAAGAAAAACCCAAGAAATCCTAGTATGATCATCAATAAAGGAAATAAACCATCTAGCACCATTGATATTACTCACTCGTGAGGGACCCCAAATATCCGAATGGATTAGATTAAAAGCCTGAGTAGGAGCATAAGTTTTTGCTAGATACACTGACTTAGTTTGCTTAGAAAACTCACAGATTTCGCACATAATACAAGCTGGATCAATATTCAAAAACAATCTAGGCATAATCTTCTTAAGATATACAAAGTTTGGATGACCTAAACGTTTATGCCAAAGCAAAATACAATCTTTGTTAGATTGTCTGGGATCTTCTTTAGTTCCAGCAGCACAGCACAGACCACTATTAGACCCCGAAGTTCCAAAAACGTAGAGTCCATTGAGAGTCTTAGCATTGCCAATCCTCTCCCCCGTAGAAATCCCCTGAAATATCACTTCAGAGGGTGAGAAAGAAGCAAGGCAATGATTATCTAGAGTCAGCCTTCGGACTGAAATCAGACTGAAGCTTAGATTAGGAATATACAGTACATCATTCAATTTCAAATGATTACTAAGTGTAACAGTTCCCTTCCCAAGTACATTTACTCTAAAACCTGTTGCAACCTGAACATATCTAGGAGATAGGAAACATTCAAAATCCATTAGAAGATGTTTCTTGTTAGTCATGTGATCAGATGCCCCTGAGTCTATAATCCAGACGGTGTGTTTAGTACTATCAGATAAGCTACCAGATGTACCTGTTTGATGAGCCATTGTAGCAGTAGAAATGGTAGACGTCTCAGATGAAGGTTTATCAAGGTTTTGCTGACCAAGAATCTTGAAGATTGCATCAAGTTGTTGTTGTATTGGGCTACTTGACTGAGATTCAGATTGTAAACTTGATTGGGAGACTGGCTCAGTATTCATTTGACTCACTAAATGAGCCATTGAGCTCTGAGGCCTTCCCTGACCTCTACCTCCTTTCCAATAATCATTACCCGGACCTCTCCAGTTTGAAGAATTACCTTTCCAACTACTACCAAAGGATCTGGGAGGTCTTTGGACCTTAGAGTCAGGTCTAGTATAGCAATTATCATAGGTATGTCCTAGACGTTTGCAGAACTTGCAGTAAGGTTTATTATTTGATCCCTTATATGAAGTGAGTGCAGTAGTAGATGTAATAGTTTCAGAGTTCGTTGTAGCTAAAGCAGAACCCTCAGACAGTGATGAAGAGATAGATGAGGATCCCATCATAACTTTGATTCGAGACTCCTCCATTCGTACCTCTGAGAATGCAGTATTCAGAGTAGGAAAGGGTTTCATCCCTAACAATCTACTTCTTACTGCGTCAAACTCCTTATGTAGACCTTGTAAAAATCTAAAGACTCTCTTTTTTTCTATGAACTTCCTAAATGCTAGATCATCAGCTGGTGAAGACCAGTTGTGAGTTTCATAAGTATCAATTTGTTGCCATAACCGTGTGACTTGAGAGTAGTATGCACTCACAAGTTGGTCCCCTTGCTTCAGTTCAGTGATTTGAGTTTCTAGCTCATAAATCTCAGCAACATTATCCTTTTGAGAGTATAACTCCCTAGCAGCTTTCCAAATATCACTAGCTGTTTGATAGAGAATAAAGTTATCCCCAATCTCTGGGGTCATAGAACCGATTAGCCATGACATGATCATGGCATTTTCAGTTTTCCACTGCCTATGCAGTGGATTAGTAACCGCAGGAACTTGCATGTGACCATAAAGATAGTCATCCTTACCTCGTCCCATTACAAATAATTCCACAGTCTTGCTCCAAGATAGATAGTTGTGACTATTCAATTTATGATTAGTCACCATTATTGGATTACTATCTAACATCGGAGTAACAGAAGGAGGCATAGATGAAGCTCCAGCAGATGCTCCTGAGGATTCTCCAGTCCTTCGTGTAGCAGAAAAATGAGTTGAAATTGAAGACATATTGTTTAACTAGACAAAAGAAGTTGCAGAAATTGGGTTTGTTGAACCCAGGAAAAAACAGAGAATGACAAAGGTAGGTAGGAGAAGAATACGGAAAAATGATGTAATTGAGAAAGTGGTTCAGGGAGGAGAGGAAGAAGCTTCTCGTAGAAGCTTCACAATGACACATGTAGTGGAATACACGTGTCACAACAGAGAACACATGCAGCAATCAATTCCCCTGGATTTTGACACGCACTCACCCCCTTTTGTTAGGATGAGGCCACGCAACCTTGTACTTCTTTTTAAGAAATATTGTTTTTCAAAAAATTGAAAACTTTCAAAAAGTTAACAATAAAATTTCGTGTAAAAACTTTACCCGAAAAACTTACACGTGGGACTTCTCACGTGTGTCCCCTTCTTCCTCTTCTTTACTTTATCTTCTTCCCTTTCTCTTCTTCTGCAATTCTCCGTTCTGTGCAACCTTCACTTTGCAGCTCTTGGTATTATACTTGCTCTACTACACAAACAAACGCAATTCTTCTCTTTAACAGAGGAATGTTCAGATGCAAGAAGAATATTCTCCGTAAAAAAATGTGAACTCAAGAACTGAGAGTCTCAGTCGTAGTGTGAAGAATCAGACTTTTACTGATTCAGTTTCAGATTTTGAGCTTCTAGCTCTGATAACATAAAGACAATATTGAGAATGTAAACAGTATTCATTAACTCTCAAGCTTGTAATCAAGAAGTACACCAAAGTAACCTTTTAAGTTCTCAGCATAAAGATAAACAAAAAATACTGTCCTTTATATATAGGACATACAAACAAATCCTAACGGTAACAAATCTGCCAATGATAACGGCTACAAACAGTAACAAAAACAAATATTTTATCTATTCTTTCCAACACATTATTAGAAATCTGATCGTCTTTTTGCTACTGCTTGTGTTTTCTGATGAGTTTTCAACTTTTGTGCCTTATCTGATGTCAACAATGAACTGATCTTCTGATCAACATTCAGGTTTTCTGGTGCCTCAACTCCAGACGCACAAGAATCTGGTTGCTTTTGATGGCTAATTTGCAAACTTTACATAGCTAATCTGTTGCCAAAAAAATAGCAACTGGAGCTCCTTCAAGATTACTATCTCCAGATTTTCATTACCAGAGTGATGCTCTTCGACAACTTAAGGTTCTGCTTCTTTTAATCTCAATCCTTTGTTGCAGAAAGTGCTAGCTTAATCTTGTCATCACCAGAATGCCGATGTCATCCAGCTGATAGCCCCTTTTTCTGCCTTTTTTTTTTCATTATTTTTGAACATCTTGTAAGATCTGAGAAAGGGCAAGGGCCATTATTTACCAATTGGCTCCTATAATTCTGTCCAAAGAATGGAAAACAGTCCATAGGGAATGCTGGTCCTTCAGTACCCTCAGTTGGGTTGATTCTTGCACGTAAATAAATTCTCTTGTAACTATTCCCATGTAAAAGTTTAAGCTACAACAGATGAAATATTTATGCATTTACACACTTAACACGCTCCTTCAATGTGGACTTACAACACGTGCACAACAGTAGCAGACAGTAGAAATGGTATTGATGGACAACAGGACCGAACCAACAATCACATAAGGCTGTTAGTTTGTTTCATAATCTTAGAAGTGACCACTTCATATTTACAAATCCCTTATCATCCTGTTTTTCATTCTCATAAGTACCAAATTGAACATTTTATATCTGTATGCACCATTTTGGAAGTGTGGAGAAAATTAGAGTTAGTAAGATAAAGCTATTCCCACAGTATTTTGAGGCCTACTAGCTAATCAGTTATTCATACTATGATATATATGTATAACAGCTAATGTTGAGTACCACTAGTTCATGAGTAGTCAGATCAGAAGACTAAATACAACCTGCTTGGATTAACAAGACATGAAGAGAGAACCCAAGACTCCCTCAACCATTATCCTCATAAATATTATCGAGTATGCACCGCAGTTCAGATATATAGAGAGAAGATAATGAGATGGGGGAAGATAAAGGAAAACCTTCCCACGATAGTTAAGACATTGATGATTGAACAAACCAATGATATCTGCAAAACATAGAAAATAAAGGGAAAATACCCAAGTAAGCTCCAACTGATTGTCGAAATTATGTGAAACAGATTCCTTGGTGATAAAAGTTCACATAGGAATAAAATCACTTCACAGCAGATACGCAAGAGTCTCAAAAGCATACAAATACCGTATTAATTCAGATTAAAAGAAGATGAGCATATTCTTAACTAAGGAGCTACATGCTGCCCGCTATATAGGTAACCACTGCAGGACAAAAGAGTTTTTCTTTTAAATAAATGGTCAAAGTGAAGATTGTCCAAAAGGCGAGAAGAAAAATGGGTTCTCTGCTGTGAAAATGATATACTTCTGTTGAATATATGTAAACCATAACTTCTTGTACTATTAAGATACTACCTGGATGCAAGTAGGATTTATTTTGTTAGCCCTTAACTTAAAAGCTTAAAACTTTATTTGATACGAAGTGTAAGAATCTAAGTTATTTAGAAAATCTTCCTGTGCATGTGAACAAGTAATGATCATACAAAATAGAAGAGTATATCTGCTTGCTCCAGAGAGTACTAGAGCAGTACACTTTCTAGGTCTCATAATGTGATATCTGGCAGCCTTCAACGAAACCTCGGAACATGTAACCGACTTCTTTTCCAATTATAAAAATTCATCAGCCTTGACTCCGGATTCGCGAAACCTGGCTACCAACATCTTTGCTGATTGTAGAGAAATTTGTTTGGTTATGATAGCCTTTACCAGATGTTATTTCTTATGCTATTCAGCAATTGCCAAAACTTAAACTTTGTTTATCCTATCTAGCAGTTGGTTCAGTGTCACTGTAAGTTGAAGCTCTATATAAAGGAATCAATCAGGGAAAGGTTTTGAACTCCTGGGCGCCAACGTATTCCACAGAAAAAAGGGGCCAAGCACCTCAGATAGGTTCTCTAAATGAGGATTCGTGGAGTCTATGGGGCATGTTTCCTAGAGCGTTGGAGAATGAAATATTATATGTAAGTATTTCTCTGAACTGATCTGCAAGAATACTGTAAAAGTACCACCGACCAGGAAAAAGCTTTTTCGCTTGAGATGACAGTTTACTGCTATTGGGTGTCATTTCCAAGCAAATTTCATAAGAGGCCCTTGTCCTTCCAGATAGTGTTCTATTATGTCTAGGCAAAATGGAACCTAAGGGTATTCCCAACAAGAGGCAGACATGGTTGTGTTGTGGAATGAGAAGCCCTAATAACTTTGCAGTTGTGTTTGCCAAATGGAGGAAAATTGCTAAAGTGCAGAGTCAATTAGATGTTACTGTAAGTTGTAATTTTATGTGTGAACATGTTCCTAGATTCTAGTAGGCTTTTCCATATATTCTAAAGAGTTAGATGCTTTTGGAGGAGTTGTAAATTTTTTTCCATCAATAAAATTTTGAATTTTTCCAAATTTTCTTTCTTAGAAGATAAAAGGGAACCTGCATTAGCATGCATCTTGTCTATACTAGAATACATCTCTTAAACACCTTAAACTGAAAAGCATTTTTTTCTTTCCCAACAAAATGCAAATCAAGCTAGAAGAGTTCCACTGATTAGGAGTTACCTGGATTCAAATGGGAACCTAAAATTATTGTTTGCCTGTAAAACTGTGCTTGTCCATCTAGATACCTGAGTCGCAAAATGGTTACACTTAACAATTGCTAGAAACGGATAACTTATTTTCTTTCCCCTTATATGTCTTTCTCCTGGCATAGTAAGGGACAGAAAAGTGACAAACAGAGGAAGATGGTCATACCATTGTCTTAATCGCATTATATCTGTTGCATTCTTTGATGGTATCTGATTTAAATGGTGGACAACAGTATTGACATGGGACCAATTCTGTACAGAACATAGATCATACATAAGGAAGACAATAACGTGATACACAGTACAAATTAACTTTTTTCCACATGATAAACCAAAAATAAACAAAGGGAGGGCAATTTGCTTAAATACTTTCCCTCCAATGAAGCTCAGTATAGCAGAACTAGACAAAAGGAGCCTATGCGCACCAAAAAAGAAATTTGGAAGTTGGAAATTTTAGTAAATAAGAATATAATTGGTACACTGAAAAGCTGAGGGACTTTAAAACGAAAAAGAAAAAGAAGGAAAAAAAAAAGTTGAACCAAAAACTCCTCACATGAAATTTACTTTTGAAAGTTCTCCACATTTTCTCTTCATGTTGGCGTTTGAGATAGCTGTTTTCTGACCATAAAATCACCAAATGCTACCAAGTTCTCGTTACTAATAATGTGTGCATTTAGTGAAGGCCATTCGAAAAACTAGGCAATATTTTCTTTTACCCTTCCAACATGAAGGAGATTTAGTATGGGAATACTGAAATGTGGGGAAACAAAATAATGAGAGTAACAACACTCACCTGCATTAGTATGACATCTGCATGATCAACAATCAAAACCTGAGAAGAGAGAAGATTTTCCTTTTATTGACAAGAAGACCTACAAAGTTCACTAAGATCTTTAGAGAGAGTCATTCATGTTCATTGCTAATACCACCAATATTCGTACCTCTATCGAGGAAAGGTAATTTACATCTTTATCTTTTTCTGCTTCTGTCTCTCCAATTTTCTGTGAAACGAACAAACAATAGGTTAAATGAAGCACCAGCAAAAGAAACTGAAGTAGCATACAACACCTGCTGTAAAAGCGAGAAACATTGAACAAAAATTTGGATATTTATGTGACCAATGCACCTGGGAAAATTTTTACACACATCTCTTAACTCAAGCTTTTTCAATTCCAATGGAGTCAATGACACACTCTCTTTTTACTTTGGAATATGATATAATACAGCAAAATGACTCATTAAATTGATTACGCTTATTATATCGTGAAGTAGCAGCTGATCGACACAACTTGATGCAATTTTCGTCATGGGTCATCCGAGAACAACCTCAGTCTGTTTCCAACACTTGAGTAAGGCTGCCTACACCCGACCCTCCTTACCGCGCCTATCCTCTAACGCAATGGGTTAATGTTGTTGTTGTTGTTGTTGTTGTTGTTGTTGTATCTCTTGACTCAAGCACTAACACACTCATAATAGCGTGAGCGAGCACACACACAGACATATATATGTATATGTGTGTGTGTGATGTGTATATATGTGTGCGTCTGTGTGTGTGTGTATATATATATATATATGTTATATGTGTGTGTGTGTGTGTATGTGAGTATATATTTAACTCAAACATTCACACACACACTAGCGTGATATATATATATATATATATATATATATATATATATATATATATATATATATATATATATATATATATAGACACACACACACATGTATATGTATATACATATATATATATATATGTATGTATATACATATATATGTGTATTGAAGGCGGATCTTGGAGCAACTGGTAATGTTGATACTTTGTGACCTTGAGGTCACGTGTTCATGCGGCGGAAACAGCATCTTGCACAAAGTGTACGTTAAGATTGCGTACATCAGATCGCGAAGCGATCCGTCCCTTTCCCGAACCATACGAAAACGCGGGGGCCTAGTGTACCGAGAACGCCCTATATATATATACACACATATATATATATACACACATATACATATACATATACATATACATATACATATACATATACATATATATATATAAGTCTGTTGCTGACATAAAAACATCTCTTTCCATGTCTTTGGATACAAACCATATAGATTTGCCCGTTCTATATACATAAACCCTTGTGAGGGTTTCGCGAAGTTTCAATAGATCTTCCGCTTCTAGGATAAAATATCTCATTTGTTCTTCACAAAGCGAACTAGCGGGTTGATGGATCATTACCCTGATAATAGAAACAAAAGTTCCTCTGACTCACATGATCTCGCATGATGAAGTGCAGTTCCCCAAACCGACACAAGTGAACAAGTAGAATATACTAGGGCCCTTAAGAGAACCATGTCAAAGGAACTCAGTAAAATGACTTCATAACCATGTCAAAGGAACTTGGTAAAATGACCTCATAACTTCGGGAGAAGGGGTGCAACAAGATATTTTCTTTGTGTCGGTAAAAAGAGATATTACTTCACACACACACATATAGATATTTCAAAACAGATAATGATTTCAACCAATATCATTAATGGTTCAGTTCACGAAGTGAAGAATAACCATCTTAACCGGAAATACGGCACGAACTGAAATTCGTGAAGAATAATCATCATCTTAACAGGCAATATGGCACGAACAGGAAAAGTCCCAGGATTGCACAAAGATAATTTATCAGAAGAAAAAATCTGCTGCCCTAATTTGATAATTGGTACTTGAGGGTAAAACAAACAGCTATAGCATGTAGAGCAAAGTATCAAAAGACTCACAGTGATCAAACCAAGAGGAGAAGCAACAATTATGTCCGAGGAGTAGAAATCACCGAACAATTTCACCCTCCTCCTACAATGAATACACAGTTTGTGTCAATAGATTTCCACTCTCATCAAGGGTAAACAAAAAAGGAAAGGCTAGTAGAGACCGGGAAAGAGATTACAAAAAGATAAAATAAATAAATAAGATAAGGTAGGAGAGACTAAAGTCATTCATCGCTATTTGGATCAAAACTATTCATGTTTTTTGTAATAACTTCAAACAATTAGCCACAGTAACATGAGAAAATAGAAAGCCCAACTGTGCAAGAAGCATATGAGATAAGATTTTAGCAGCAAAGCATTCAATTTGTTCGTTCACACAACAACGAATCTCTGACGAATTGTAGACTTTCTTAATAAAATGCTTTACCCCATATACTTTACGCCTATCATAAAGTGATCATTATTGTTCCCACCAAAAAGTGCTCGAAAGTCAGAAGGTTTAGATGACGTCTTTGGTTTTGAACTGTCAATATCATCCTTATCATTATCTTCACTGATTCCACTTCCAAACTCTGCATTGAAGCGGTCCAGATGTTCTATTCCAACCTGAAGCAAACAAAATCACACGAATTGAAATGTGACAAACAGTTTATTGATCGTCACCAGAAAGATGGCATATTTAACCACCATTAACAAACACATAATACATAAGCACCAGCAAGCAGAGCTCATATTTCAAGTAGCCAAGAAACTATTTTACGGGTCTCACAAACATCAGAATATCTTTGACCCACTAGTGACTAATTTATTTTTAGCCTAGAAAGAACCAACTCAAAGAAACATACAAATATCATTATTCTGAAACATGAAGTCAAACTCAAGATGTATTGGAAATACTATATATCCTTGTTTCCTGACCCTATGAAATGCTTCTTTGAATTAAAATATACCATCAATCAAAGATCTGATGTTAAATAAATACCAACAAAGTTAAAAATCAAAAGCAGCAAAAAAAAATGGCAAAACACACGGCAAATTACAAAACGAATAAAAGCAAACAAATGACAAGAATGATTCACTGAAACAGATTACCAAACAATAATATCTCTGGGGCTTCACTTTTTCTATGAAGAGAACCAGATACCTGATAGCATTTTACAGCCAGAAAAATTACCAATTTAAATAACTATGCTTACACACAAAGAAGTACAGTTTCATCCTTCCACGTCATCCACCCTGTTATAAACCAATGCTGTAAAGTAGATGTACCTTGTGCTTTGGTGGGGTCAACTCAATTAACCTCTTGACAACTCGATATGCAATGCTTGCAAAAGGCAGAAGTATCAAGATCTGGACAAAAACAATTTTTTGATACTCAAGATACTTCCATAAGTAAAAAAATAAAGCTACCCAAGAATGGAAAAATGTCAATAAAATAAGCACTATATATATTCTTTAATATCAATAGAAGCTTTGTTTCCTGCAATCTATTTGACACCAAGGAGTCACAACCTTCTTAAATATCTAAATAAGATATGTACTTATTATGAAGCGGCACCAGCTACTTAGAATACTTAGAAAGTTAAAAACATAATAATAATAATAATAATAATAATAATAATAATAATAATAAAAAAAATTCCACCCACTATTTTAACTCAAAGCCTGATAATCGACAAATTGAAACAGCCAATGAATGCATATGGTTTAGATCAGCTTTCTCCAAGCCCTGTGTGCAGTATTATGAAACATAACAGAATATAAAACTAACAGACAAATTCATCAAATTAAAGTTCCCTGAAGTCAATTCACCGGTAATAAAACGATATCATTGAAATAATTCACCAGTAATAAGGAATTCCCGGAGAGAGGAAAGCATACGCAATTGCTCCCTTTTGAAAAGCGTACAACTGTTCAAAACTTATCTAAAATAATCACGCCATTAAAAAACTGGCAAACAGAAACTTAATCTACACTCGGACTTAGAATCAAATGACTCTCAAAGCCCTGTAGCAACAACAATGTACAATATTTCTGCTCCAGGCATTCCTTCCAGGAGCTTCCGTCTCCAGTACTTCTCCCACTTATTTGGTGTCCATCACAATTTGCTGATTCTGATCAACATTGAGGGGCCCAAGTCGCAGATTTTTTTCCCCAAGTTAAATTTTTATTGATATAAACGAATTTACAATGTAGATCAAGCAAGTTATACTTGCTTCAAAACAAAACACCACCTAGCACATAGCAGCAAGCTTAATAACTTGCACAAATTCAAAAACCCCTAAGAAAACTAGAAAGAAACATAAATTTATTACCCTAATATCCCCTTAGCCAGCCTAGAAAGGGAACCAGTTGTACCCGTGCCGATGTACACCACTCTATGGTGAAGTTGCATGATTTTTGTCCAGGTGCTCCGGAGCAACCCACCTTTCTTGATGAGAAAAATTTATGGAGCCAAAGTTGGGAAATCATCTGGAGTTTCAAATTCCTAAAAATACTATTCGAAGAAGCATCGAGTTAGATATCAAGCTTATATTGGTCATAGAACAAGAGTGTTTTAAGACGAAAATCAAAAGATGGGTATGCAAAAATTTCTGCATATGATCAAGGCATGTGGTTTAATGATTATCCATAAAGCACTTTATTACTGGGTGCCTCCACACTGCAATAACTTGCAGGATATCATGGCTTAATGACTTCATATAACAAGGCAGAAGAAAACGCCTTGCGCCTGGAAAGAGAGAAACCTGTGTGGGAACTGAGGTGTTAATGCTAAGTTTAAAGACTAAAGAATATAATGCTCAATCTATGGGTGCTAGTGAAGACAAAGGGGTTGAAATTGCAAGTTTTGACAGTGCAGGAGGCATGGAAGGAAGGTACTGGAGTGTCTAATGCATGCCAGACGTTTGCTGTACCTAAAGCTAGTATGCTTAGGATGATCTGTTTTGTGCACCTACTTATGTACAGTTGGTGTTCCACAGCTTGCCGATTTGGATAAGATGGTGACAAGCGCCGCCTGGAAGGAACCCGACCTGTGTTGTCAGGAGGAGGATAAGAATCATGCTGGTAGCACCAACAGGAGAAGTCTGAGGACGAAATCGTTACATTTTCAGAAGTATACAAATGGAAACAATGTCGTAAAATGTCAAAAGAAGGAAAGGAAAGGACAAAAATATATTAATGCACAATCCTTCTTTTTCTCTTAGTGTAGGACAAAGAGGCGGATGATGTGTACAGGATCTTATAAACATAGTGCATTAGTTGTAAATAAGAAATAACAAATTTAGTAGGACAGAAGTGTTGGATATGTGTAGAATAGCTTGTGTTCCTCCCTTACTGTCCACGTATTTTTGCAATAGGTAAAACCCACTCCCAGGATGTACTTTCTTGAATATCTTGAATAAAAGTTACTATCATATGTAAAAATCGAAACTAAATAGAAACATGGATTTTTGGTCAAGCATTAGAACAAATACCATCGAAATAACGCATAATAATACTCTCCACTTCTGATCTAGAGTATATATAAACAAGCGCCTTCGAAGCACAATTTTGGCAGCGTTGTTTAAAATGTTCTACAATAAGGATATATAACAGACTGAGTTACCTTAGGACGAGTAAACCCCTGATCCCGGAAGTTGTCATTGTCAAGTATGTCGGTCTTTGAATTCTCTTGAAGACTAGCCCATTTTGCGTCATTTTTTGACACCAGATCTCTTGTGGAGAAAATATGGTTTAACTGTATAATACGCTTAGTCAGAAATAGACAACCTAACAAGTTAACAATATTCCATATTTATCCAGATATTTCTAACAAGAGAAAATTCTGTTTTGCTAAACAAGGATTCAGTAAAAGGAGCTGTAAAATCCAACTTAAGAGTCAAACACTACAGACGACTTTGGATTGAACAGAAAGGTTCCAACAGAAAATACGCATACCAAATGTACAAGATAGGCATCCATGGTATTTGAATCCTCTCCCTGACCTTTGAGATAAAAGGGTTTTTTGTTATGATGCAAAATATCACGGTAGCTGCGGCCTAGGAAACATGTCACATCAATACGTTAGTCATAATTTACATAGATAGAGCTTATAGTGTCCGTTCAAAATCCAAAAGCAAGAATTTAAACACTAAGTAACATTTTTTTTTTTTTTTGGTAATTAACTAAGTAACATGTTCACTATAAAGAAAGAAAAAAAGTTTGCACATCAGCACACTAAGTCAAAGATACAGAAAAAATTGCCATATAAGTTAAAGATAAGATTTTCTCAATAGATCAACTCCACTTAACAAAGTTTCAAATCAATGCCTTGGAAGCGAAAAACAGAAAAGGCTAGCAAGTTCCACCCATGTGGTTCCAGGAAAGCTCCGGTAACTTTAAGCAACAAGTACATAGACTACTACATAAAAACACCACCAATTCGCAACGAAATACATACCCTTGTCCCTTCAATAGAAAAAAAAATACAATAATAATCCTGAATCATCAGTAAATGCCTGTTTGTTATTAAACATGCAACAACACATCTTTCAAGCCAAATTCAAATCAATTAGCTCCACTTACACAGGGAAAAAAGCGATCTTTGCTTGGAAGAATGGAAGTCACTGCATCCAGACGCATTGCATACATCCAACCAATGCTTGTACAATCTTGGCTTCAGACCGTAGCTTAAATTCACATCAATCTCCTGTGCATAGAATTGAAAGAAACTTGGAACTATTAATGCAATCAAACATTAAGCTTTTAGATAAGATGCTAATTCAGTAATACTCTTGTTCATGGTGTGTTTCGCCATAGATTTCTGTTAAGCGTATAAATTATACTCCCCCGTCCCAAAAATATTGTCACACTTGGTCAAACATATAGTTAGACAACCCCACTTAAAATCAAATTATCAAAGTATTTTACATATCCTTCAGCGAAATTTAGTTTTAAATGGTGCAAAGACTATTTTGTCAAACAATTATGCTGAACACTTTACAGATTTGGTCCTAATTGATGTTTGAACAACTACATCCATTGACCAACTATGACAATACTTTTGGGACGAAATGAGTAAATTGTTATTCTTTCTTAACCTTAATCTTTTAGATGAGATGGTAATTTAATATGGTAGAGCAAGAGATCATGTGTTGAAATATGTTGCCCTTAATATTTGAAAAAGGAAAATTTAATATTTCTGCTACTGTACTATTATCGTTATTGTCTGCTTGAAGTGTTATGCATGTCTGGTAAGTCCACACAGGCGTCATAGGTATAGAAAGGCATAATTGCTATTCTAACTGAGGCTTAACTTTTTAACTGAGATGGTAATCTAATATTCTTTTTAGGAGAGAAACCAAAACTGAGAACTACCTCAAAACACTCTCCATTTCCTCTCCACCAGCAATTTGGAATGCCAAGCGCAGGAATTTCCCACTTGTAAATCCACTTCCTTTTTAATAAATTAGCAACCTCACTTTCCGATACTTTATAGCCCCATTGACTGCTAAATATTCTGCAAACTCAATTAGAAAGGAATGTTTTGTCAAACATAAAGCAATGCTTAAATTTAACAAACTCTTGCCGAGATTTAAGGTTCAAAAAAACAAAAAGATAAAAGGCACAGTGTCTATGCAGCAAATATGACCAGCTATCATAAGTCATGATTAAGAAAAGCATGTCACCAACAATCTGATTACTGCCATCTCAACTAAAGAGGGGTATAACTATTCAAGAACCAAAGAAGAAGAGGGCATTCTACCTGGCGTTGACACAAAAACAGAACCTAGAAATAATTTAATGTGCTATCATCAAAAAACCATTAAAAAAAAGCCACTTCTTACCGATTTGCCTAATCAACACATAGAAAATCATTCATATTAGTGAATGAGAGGTTTAACCAGATTCAGATTGTCTATTACAACTAGAGAGGAGCCAAAAGACGTAGAAAAAACTGGACTGTGAGCAGCATTGTGCCTTTGATCAGCAGGTTTTTCTTTTCCTAAAATTGTCCAGCTTATTTCATCTCAGTTTGAGCAGTGTTCAACTGTGTAAGTTCTGTATGTTTGAGTATTTCCCAGATATGAGCGACTAGAATCTAGCGAGGCAATAGGATACAAGAAAGCGTACCTTTGACTCTGCTTTCTTGATAAGTAGATAAATGTTTCACCAAAAGAAATTACATATGGTTTTTTAATTCATAGGCACATGCACATATGTATACATACAAGCACAAAAAAGACATGCATACTGGCAACATACCAATAGATGGATAAATAGATAGATAGACAGGTGGATGGATTAATGGATATATGTACACATCTAAACAACCATAGAGAGACCATAAGAATGAAAAGTTAATAGCAAAAGTAGTCTTAGGACCGAAAGCTCTTTTCTTTTTTCTTTCTTTATATTAAAGTTTATATATGTATAAAGATTTACATAGCAGAGCCAGCAAGTAGTGCTTGCTATACGAAGGACAGAGCCACAAAGGATGTTCGCAAGCTAAAATAACTTCAAAATCCAAAAGAAAGCCTAGGAGATCCTAGCTCATGTGAGCTTTTTAACATCCGTTTGTAAATAGTCTACTGAACTGCTTAGTACAACAACACTCAACCCTTTATCCCATTTTGTGGAATCGGCTATATGGACCAATTATTTCTCTTGCGCATTATTTATTTATTTATTTATATTGTTTTTATTTTTGAGTCGCAGCCTAAATCCTATCCTCCTTGTATGTCTCCTGATACCTGATACATAATATACGCCTTCAAAACTGAACTGCCTAGTAGTCAATGAAAATAAACAGAAGAAAAGGGATCAAAATAGAAGAATATGTATAATGTCCAAAGAAACCATAACTTTTATCATATAATTCTATTCTCATTTGGATCTATATATACCCTGTGGCCAAATACAAGAGGGCAAAATCAAAAGGCATGTTTGACCTTCACGTCAAGCTTATATCTTTTAGTTTCAAACTTTTTGCTTTCAATTGAATGACAAAAGTAGCGCAAAACAGATTACCCTTCAAAGTCTATAATAAATGAAAATAAGAACAAAATTCACCTGCTAAAAAAGAAAATATGTTCGAACTAGAAAGTGGAAAAAATAAACAGGAAAAAAGACTAACAAGAATTGGTTAATAGATAAAAAAAGAAGTTATCAAGATAACACCAGAAGTGTAAATAGCAGAGTGATCTGCAGACCAAATTTCTACGCATGCATAATCGGCTTACCATATCTGCTTATTAACATCCATTAGAAACCAAAGAACTCAAGGATTTAGAAGTAGAGGTAGATTAATAAGACAAAGCTGCAAGTTAAAGAAGGTTCTGGACCTTGCACTTGAGGAGGCCTCATGGATTGGTTGCTCTGTTGTTTCATGTTCCTCATCTGTGTCAGAGAAACCAATCTCGTCATAATCCACTTGAGAAATTTCAACTTTTTCTGCCGAATCAGTGATAACAGGGGCTTCTTCCTCACTGCTACTGGGGGACTCTTCCACATTTCCTGCAGCAAAAGAAAGCCCATGTTCAACAAGGTTGACCCTTCAATCAGTCATGTAGCAAGGGCGAAGAAGATAAAATAAAATAAAAAATTAATCAACTAATCTCATTGCTTGATATGTCAGCTTCTATCCGAATTAAAAAGCTTTTCAAGCGGCAGAATTTTGACAAGCTGTCAGAAGTTCAAGAGGACACTTTATCTCCTATACTAACAGCCTGATGTAGACAGGAAGCCCATAGCTTCCTTCCTTTTCTTTCTGTTCTTAATAGATCAGCAGCCATTCGGACAAATTACCACTCTATCTAATCGTTAGTGGAAATAGACATCAACCTCTTACAGTACGCAAGCCCAAAAAATATCAACAGAAAAAGAATATTCTCACTGCTGGTCTCCTTCATGAGCAAAGGTGTTCAAACCTCAGCAGCATTGAACAACTTTTAACACCCATTTTATCATCCATGCATCGAACCCATTCCCTTCTTACTTCTTTTTCTTTTTTTGGTAATTTAAATTTTCATATATAAAGCTGAATTGGCAATTTACAAAAGTTCTATCAATTGGATTGTCTGGATGAAGTCGCAATCCGATAGATAAGGTGGCTTACAATATGCACACTAGTTTAGTGCCAACCTTTAGTAAAAGGTGGTTCAAGATAACCACAAAATTCCTAACATAATCTACCAACTATTAATTTACACGTCCATGACAAATATACAACACAACTAGCAAAATTCCCAATGAACTGGGATCGACAACTGAATTCCCAAAGCAAAAACGCAGCCTGTCGTCGCAAAGGCCAAGGTTTAGCTCGTGAGTCCGTTGAATTAAGAACAGGTGCAGAAACCGAAACCGGTTACAACCATGGCATGATTCAACAGTAACTGGCACATATCTCCTTCTATTAATGTGGAACGTGATATCACCAACAGCTGAATAAGGCTCCGTCGCTGAAGTCCCCCCCCCCCCCCCCTCTTAGGTTGAGCTCGCAAAAAAAAATAAATAAATAACTTGAAAACATTCGACCGAAAAGATTGAGAGGGAAAATGGATAATTCCTTCTTACTTTCTCAAGAATCTTTACAATACATTTTATACACTAATTTAGCCTACTACTCCCACTAGTCAAGGATACACTATTAATGCTATAAATCCTATACATTAATGCTATAAAGACTAAGATTACAAAACTGAAATCTCCTATTTACTTCTCCTAATCATCCTCTTATAATCAAGCAACCTCGTTAACAACACAAATTAATCACAATTTACTACAAACAGTTTCCATAGCCATATTCGGTCAACACCAAGGCTGGCGTCATTATAGACAGCGGCAATTACTCCAACACTCCCCCTCAAGCTGGAACGTAGATATTGCTCATGCCCAGCTTGCTAACTAACCCCTCGAAAGTCGGCCCATGTAGACCCTTAGTCAACACATCTGCCAGCTGTTTAGTAGGAATATAGATCATTGTGAAACTCTTATCATCAATCTTTTCCCGGATAAAGTGACGATCCACCTCAACATGTTTAGTGCGGTCATGATGAACTGGATTATGAGCAATGCTTACAGCGGCCTTGTTGTCACAATATAGATGAATCGGACTTATTGTCATAACACGCAACTCTTCCAACAACCTCTTTAACCATAGACCTTCACATATTCCGTGCGCTAGTGCCCGGAATTCAGCCTCAGCGCTACTTCGTGCCACCACTGTTTGCTTTTTGCTATGCCACGTGACTAAGTTACCCCAGACATAGGTGCAGTACCCCGAGGTCGATCTTCTGTCGACTAGAGAACCTGCCCAATCTGCGTCCGTGTAGATTTTAAGGCTTCTTTCCTCCTTTTTTCCAAAAAATAGTCCCTTACCTGGGGTCTTCTTCAAGTACCTTAGGATCCGGAGCACGGCCTCATGATGTTGCGTCTTTGGTGCATGCATGAATTGGCTCACCATACTCACTGCAAAAGCAATATCAGGACGCGTATGTGACAAATAGATAAGCTTACCAACAAGACGTTGGTACCGTTCACGAAAATTTCCTTGCCCCCGTTGAGGTTTAGTTTCACGTTTGGTTCAGTAGGCGTTGTTGCTGGTCGACATCCCAACATCCCTGTTTCCTGCAATAAGTCCAGTACATACTTCCGTTGGGAGATAAAGATACCTGATGAGTTTCGTGCCACCTCCATTCTTAGGAAATACATTAGTGGTCCCAAGTCTTTCATCTCAAATCTACTACTGAGATACCTTTTTAATGAATCAATTTCATCCTGAGCATCTCCTGTGAGAATAATATCATCAACATAAACTATCAGAATAGCACGAGTTCCTCTCAGGGTATGTTTATAAAATAAAGTATGATCAGCCTGCGACTGTTTAAACCCTTGAGTTTTCACAGCCTGAGTGAATTTTCCAAACCATTCGCGTGGGGATTGTTTTAGTCCATACAACGATTTATGTAATCTACAAACCAAATTCTCTCCCCTGGAATATCCAGGTGGTAAGTCCATGTATACTTCCTCATGAAGGTCACCATTTAAGAAAGCATTTTTAACATCTAGTTGTTGAAGTGGCCAATCCAGGCATGCGGCTAAAGAGAGTAGGATTCTTACCGAGTTTAACTTGGCCACTGGTGCGAAGGTTTCATTATAGTCAATACCGGATACCTGGGTGAAGACTTTTGCAACTAGCCGTGCTTTGTATCTGCAAACGCTTCCGTCTGAATTAAACTTTATTGAGAACACCCATTTGCAGCCAACCGGTTTTTTTCCTTCAGGTAGCGCTACCAACTTCCAAGTGTTGTTTTTCTCCAACGCACTCAACTCCTCCTTAACTGCTTCTCTCCAATCTTTGTCTACGAGAGCTTCATCAATATTCTTAGGAATCTGAATATTAGACACCCTTGCAGAGAACGCTGCAAACTTGGCCGACAACTTATCAGTAGAAACAAAATTGGAAATGGGATGTTGTGTACATATACTCTTTTCCCTTTCCGTAGGGCAATAGGTAGGTCCAAGTCAGATGAAGTCTCCAAGCCATCCTCTCCACCACAAGAGACAGAAATCGGTTTTGGAGATTGGCATTCTGGAGGAAAGTCCGTGTCTTTATCAACTTGGGTCTTGGTTTTCCGTGAGTACACAATTATGTTTGGTGTTTGTAACGGATGGCCCGGTGTAGGAGGGTTTGGCGAAGGACAAGTCGGCGATGGAGAAGGCTGGGTCGGCTGATGTTGGAGCTGGTTCGATGTCGCCTGAGACTGGATTGATGACTGGCTCGGCTGATGTTGGGGCTGGTCCGACGGGTGGCCGGCAATGTCTCCCCCTGAACCACTGCCGGGTAGATTGGGAGTAAGCAGTGGTTCGATTTCTGGACCAGCCGAAAGATCAAGAGTCAAGTCGGATAAGTAAGGATCAGCTGTGGCTCTTGGAGATGAGGAGAAATAAGGTTCGTGTTCTCGGAAGTGCATATCCATGGTGACAAAAATGCGACGGAGAGTAGGGGAATAGCATTTATAACCACGTTGAGTGGAGGAATACCCAATGAAGACACATTTATAAGAACGCGGGTCCAACTTAGATGCAGTTGGGTGACGATAGTGGGCAAAGACTACACAGCCGAACACTTTGAGTGGGAGAGTAGACCCTCTTTGGAATAAAGGTGTGATTAAGCACAGAAATAGGAGATTGATATGCGAGTAGTTTGGATGGGAGACGATTAATGAGATGACATGCGGTAAGAACTGCTTCACCCCATAGATAGGTTGGAACGTGCATAGTGAACATTAGGGCCCGGGCGACTTCTAATAGGTGGCGATTTTTACGTTCAGCTACACCATTTTGCTGTGGTGTATCTGGACAAGAACTTTGGTGAATGATGCCTTCAGAGGCTAGGTAAGTGTTTAGGACTTTGTTGAAGTATTCGGTCCTATTATCTGTGCGAAGAACTTTAATGGAGGTTTGGAATTGGGTTTTTATCATAGAATGGAAATTCTGAATAACGGTGGCCACTTCAGTTTTTTCTTTGAGAAGGTAAACCCAGCATACTCTTGTATGGTCATCAATAAAAGTAATAAACCACTTCGCGCCCGAAATATTTTTAACCCGAGATGGACCCCAAAGATCACTATGCACAAGTTGGAAAGGGATTGACGCAATATGGGGTTTTTGAGGGTACTCATGTCGAACTTTGTAGAAAATATCAGTGTATATATGTAGTAGATGTACCAATGTTATAAGAAGTGTACTGTATAGAGAAAAGTAGCCGTTAGTGTGTACAGAATTTCTAGCCGTTAGAAATTAGACTTGTATATAAAGGAGAGTTGCAACTCTCAGTTGTTTAGGTTGATATCATCAACTTTCTGTAATAATATTATGATCAACATCTTCTGATCAACATCTTCCTTGATTCTTTTAATATACTTCTGTTGGAAGATTCAGAATAAGCTTTAAATAGCTTTGTGTTTAATATTTTTTTATGGTATCAGAGCTATTTAGCTGAGATTTATCATGTTAGACCCTGAAATTCAAAGCTGAAATCAATCTGTATTATTAAAGTGTTTCTTCCTGCATATACTGGTGGAAGACGAAGGCTAAGGAAGAAGACGATATAGTGGAGGAAAATAATTCTGCTTCAAGACTGATTTTTACAACTTTACACACGCCAGCAAAGGAATTTTTTAAAGAGCTGGAAGCATCGAGATTCTACATCTCGAAATCTACAATTGAGCAAATTGAAAGTGGTCTTGGAACCCGCAATTGATAAAATTGAAAGTGGACGAACAAATCGATATTGTCTCGAAAGTTGAAAGCCTTAAAATTAACGGAAAAAAGGGAAGAACACGTGTCCTCCATCGGTGCAATCTACATGGTAAAGCTCAGCCACAAATGCGATACGTCAAGTCTGTTGCATTAAATATTGAGGACAATTCTGGTATTTCACGGGTAATAAGTTAAAAACCTTTAATTGAACAAAATTTTCTGCAGATATCATATCCCTTATCCGTCACTTTCTTCTTACCCGTCACTTTCTACTTTTTCCATAATACTATTACTCTTGAGCTAACCAAAAGGAATCCTTTTCTATTGCTCCATCTTCATTTTTTCACTTCCATCTTCCATCTCATCTTTTGTTCTCTCAGAAGATATAAACGCAGTATCTCCAGAAAAATTTTCTTTTACATCCTTTCTTCTAGAAAAATATCTCACCATCTTCCAGTTCTGTTATTTATCAATCTTTGGAGATGACAGAACAAAGTGAGGTAACCTCAGCTGCAGAAAAACATGTTACTCCCATGCATGATACTGCTCCAGTCAATATTGTAAAACTAAATGGGAACAACTACCTTGCCTGGAGTCGTGCTATTGAATTGTTTGTCACTGGTAAAGGGAAAAAAGACTACTTAACAGGAAAGGTGGTTGTTCCTGCTGAGAATGATGCAAAGTTTCCAGCTTGGGAAGCTGAAAACTCAATGTTGATGTCTTGGATATTAGGATCCATGAGCCCGGACATAAGCGAAACCTTTATGTTGTATAATACGGTTGAAGAGATCTGGAGGGCAACTAAGGAAATGTATGCTAAGAAGGACAATATTGCTGAGCTTTATGAGCTGAAAGCTCAGCTGAGGGAAATTAAACAAGGAGACTAGACAGTTGCCAAGTATTATGGGAGTCTTTCCCATATTTGGCAACAGATAGACTCTTTCGAGGTATTCAAATGGAGTGGGCCTGCTGATGAACAGTTATACAAAGGGATTAAGGACACTGAAAGGATCTTCAGTTTTTTAGCTGGCTTAAACAAAGATTTTGATGCCGTAAGAAGCAGGGTACTTGGAACTAAACCTCTCCCTACCATGAATGCCACGTTTTCACAAGTAAGGCAGGAAGAGAGCAGGATGAAAGTCATGCTGGGAACTGGCTCTAATATTGGGCCTGAATCTTCAGCTCTGAAGGCTGAAGTGAAAAATAGTTCAGGTGATCCTACACCCACTCAACATGCTGGCTTAACTGTCAAACGTGGCACAGGAGGCTTTGGAAATAGAAAGTTTTGCAAAAACTGCCAGCGACCTGGTCATCTGTTCGAAGAATGTTATCGAAGACCAGGATCCAACATCAAACCTCCTTTCAGACAAAGTTCAAACCGGTATAGAGGTAATCAGTCATGGAAGCAAGATGCGTCTAGAGCTGATTCCAATAACAACTGGAGAAACACTAAGGGAAATATGGTAACTAGTGCTGCTTCGACTGATGGTTCCAATACCAACCCAGGTGAGGATGTTTCACAACAAAAATTCTCTCAAGAACAACTGAACACTTTGTTTAAGATCCTCAATCACCAACTAGCTGAGGAGAAAGTGCCACAAACTAGAGCAACCATGGCAAGCACCAATATGGAGGGTAAGTGTTGCACGTGGATCGTTGATTCAGGTGCAACAGATCACATGACTTCTAAGAAATATCTATTTGATACATATATGACACTTGCATGTCCCCAGAAGGTACGAATTGCTAATGGTCTTGGCCTAAAATTGTTGGTAAAGGAGATATATACTTGTCTCAGAATCTAATACTTAAAAATGTGTTGCATGTACCACAACTGGAATGTGATTTGATCTGTGTAGGAAAAATTATGAAAGATAATAACTGCTTTACTATTTTTTCTCCTTCTAAGTGTCTCTTCCTTCCGTTTAATTGCTTTCAGGAGAAAGCATGGAAGGAGGATACGCTGGAGGAGAGGACTGGATGTGGAAAACATCAGGAGGGATTGTTTATTTTGTCACAAAAACCAAGATTGTGTGAAGAGTATTCTAGATCATATTCTTGCATGAACACTTCTTTTGCAAACAATCAAAGTGTTTCTAGAATAGATGCTCAGGGACAGGATACTGTGGCTACTAGAATATCTCTTATTTTGACATGGCATGCTGGGATGGGACATCCCAACTTTATGTACTTAAAACACTTAAAGCCTGAACTATTTTGTAATCTAAATCTTGGTTTATTATCTTGTGAAACTTGTGTGTTGGCCAAACAGACCAGGGGGCAGTATGCTCCAAAAATGTATAAGGCAAGTAGTCCGTTCAACCTTGTGCACTCAGATATCTAGGGTCCCTCCAGGGTCTCCAATATAAATAGTAGTAAGTGGTTTGTAATTTTTGTTGATGATCACACGAGACTAACTTGGGTGTATTTGATGAAGCATAAATCTGACTTTTGTAAGGTTTTGAAGATCTTTGTGACTCTAATACAGAACCAGTTTGGAGAAACAATAAAGACGTTGAGGTCTGACAATGGCTCAGAATATTTAGATTCAGAGGTAAGATCTTTCTTATGTAACCTTGGAATACATTACCAAACGTCCAATGTTTACACTCCTCAGCAAAATGGAATTGTTGAGAGGAAACATAGGCACATTCTAGAAGTAGCAAGAGTTATCATGTTTTCCATGAATGTTCCTAAACATTTATGGGGCGAAGCAGTTTTAACTGCAGTGTATCTCATCAATAGGATGCCAACCAGAATACTAGGACATAAAACACCCAGAGAATCCTTGTTAGCACAGTATCCACATACTCACATTATCTCTGAGATGCCACTAAAGATTTTTGGTTGCACTGTGTACGTGTTTCTTCAGCCATATACTAGGAGTAAATTGGATTGTAAATCAGTCAAATGTGTGTTTATAGAGTATTCTAGTACCCAAAAAGGGTACAAGTGTTATAATCCTGCCACTAGGAAAGTACATGTGTCACTGGACGTTACATTTAATGAGATACAACCACACTATCAAAGGGAACAATCAGCTAATAGCAGTGACATAGAATACTGGAGTATTATTGATAAGCATGTTGTGAATCATATCACTCCCAAAGAAGATGCAGGATTGCAGGTACCATTAGTACACTCTGAATCCTCACAGGAGATCATTGGAACTACAGAGGAAATCATTAAACCGGCTGTTGACCCTGATAATGGAAGAACTAAGGTGAAGTCTCCATCACACCTCAAGGTGTATACAAGAAGACACAAGCTGGAATCTTGTCAAGTGCCATCAGCAACACAGGTAACTCCATTAGTAAGTTCCTTATCACCACTCACTACAAGTATTACTCCTTCTTCACCTAGTTTCAAACAAGTTCCAACCAATACTGAGGAAAATAAAGATGAAGACTTACCTATAGCCCTAAGGAAAGGTACAAGACAGTGTACTAGGAATACTACTCGCACTCAAAATTACTCAGTCCTGTTTAGTGCAGGTGAAGGATCTATCAAACATCCTATAGGTAAGTATATGACCTATTCAAATCTTTATCCTGTATTTAAGGCGTTCACAGTTAATATTGATGCTGAAACAATTCCTACAACTATTGACCAAGCTCTTGCGAACAGAAACTGGAAACTAGCACTTGAGGAAGAGATGAGAGTCTTAATTAAAAATAAAACGTGGGATCTAGTGCCTAATATCTGTTGAAAAAGTCCTGTAGGGTGTAAATGGGTTTTTCAATAAAATACAACTCTGATGGGTCTGTGAGTAGGTATAAAGCTCGATTAGTTGCAAAAGGTTTCACTCAAGAGTATGGAATCGATTACACGGAGACATTTGATCCGGTTGCCAAGTTAAATACAGTAAGGATTATTTTTTCTTTAGCTGTAAATCTGGACTGGTCATTGTGCCAATTAGATATTAAGAATGCCTTTCTTAATGGAGAGCTTAAGGAGTGTGTTTATGGATATCCCACCAGGATATAGGAACGAAAGAAATCAGTCTCAAATCTGCAAACTTAAGAAATCTATTTATGGACTCAAACAGTCCCCACGGGCCTGGTTTGCTAGGTTCACTAAGGTATTGCTAAAATATGATTTTAGACAAGCACATAGTGATCACACATTGTTTATAAACTGTACTGGATCATTACTTACTATTTTACTTGTATACGTTGATGACATTATTCTTACAGGGAATAATAACTCAAGAATACAAAAGATTAAGAATCAACTAGCAAATGAATTTGAACTCAAAGATCTAGGACCTATAAAGTATTTTTTAGGAATGGAGGTTGCAAGATCATCTAAAGGACTTTGTATCTCTCAAAGAAAATATGTTGTTGATCTATTATGTGAGACAGGTATGATAGGTTGTAAGCCAGCAATAACTCCTCTTGAACCTGGAAAGGCTGCTGACCGAGGTATGATACATCACTCTGATTCAGAAACTGAAGTTGATAGGCTAAGTTATCAACGGTTAGTAGGGAAGTTGATTTATTTATCTCATACGCGTCGAGACATATGTTATGCAGTAAGCTTTGTTAGCCAATTTATGCATTCCCCAAATAAATATCATCTAAATGTGGTTATGAGAATTCTCAGGTACCTTAAAGGTGCTCCTGGACAGGGATTATTTTTCAAAAGAACTAATGATAGGCATATACAAGTGTATACGGACGCAGATTAGGGAGGATCAAAGAGAGACTTAAGATCCACTTCAGGATACGCTACATACTTATGGGGAAATTTAGTAACATGGCGAAGCAAAAAGCAATCTGTTGTTGCAAGGAGCAGTGCGGAAGCTGAATTAAGGGCCCTAGCATTGGGAATTTGTGAAGGCTTATGGATAAGACGAGTATTAGTGGATCTGGGTCAATTTACAGGTGCCAATATACAAATCTATTGTGATAATATATCGGCGATCAACATGGCAGAAAATCCTATGCACCATGATAAGTCAAAACATGTGGAAATCGATCGGCACTTCATTAAAGAAAAAATTGGGGATAAGTTTATTATAATTCATCATGTTCCCTCTCATGAACAAGTTGCGGATATTCTCACCAAATCGGTCTCAATTTCAATATTTCTCAGATTATCAGTCAAGCTTGGTTGTATCAATATCTACACCAAGGCTTGAGGGGGAGTGTAGAAAATATCAGTGTATATATGCAGTAGATGTACCAATGTTATAAGAAGTGTACTGTATAGAGAAAAGTAGCCGTTAGTGTGTACAGAATTTCTAGCCGTTAGAAATTAGACTTGTATATAAAGGAGAGTTGCAACTCTCAGTTGTTTAGGTTGATACCATCAACTTTCTGTAATAATATTATGATCAACATCTTCCTTGATTCTTTTAATATACTTCTGTTGGAAGATTCAGAATAAGCTTTAAATAGCTGTGTTTAATATTTCTTTAAACTTGTTTAACAAAGATACATGCATCACAATTTAAAGTAGACAACTGTTTATTATTCAACGGAAATAATTGTTTGAGATACTTGAGACTGGGATGTCTCAGTCTTTGGTGAAGCAATAGTACATCAGTTTGTTTAGGGTCACAGTTGGGGATAGAGGTATGAAGTACAAGAGCTTTTGTGTTTAGGTGAATGTCATCTCCAAATTGATAGAGGCCACTCCTTTCTCTAGCAATGCCAATCATCCTCCCCGATTCCGGCTCCTGCAAAATACAAAGTTGTGCAGAAAACTTAGCAATACAACTCATGTCCTTTGTAAGTTTGCTAATAGAGATTAAATTACACGTCAACTTCGGAACATAAAATACTGATTCAAGGACAAGAGAGGGAGACACTTGCACTGATCCTCGTCCCAATACAAAAGCAAATGTCCCATCCGCCACTTTAACTCTTAAGAGTCCCGAATTCAGTACATATGTCATAAACAAGGATAGATTACCTGTCATGTGATCAGTGGCTCCTGTGTCTAGAATCCAAGGGGAGGTTTCCACAAGATTAACAGTACCTTGATGAGATTTCGTGTTAGCCTGAGATGGCGCATCGGTTTGGTGCTTGAGGAGTGACAACAGTTGTTCAAGTTGTGCTTGGTTTAGAGTGACTTGGCCGGTACTGCTGGAAGATGGATTGTCCTCAGCAACCGCAGCAAGGCTACGGCCGTAGGTTTGGGATGATTTTTTCGTCTTCATATCTGTGGGTTTGCCATGTAAATTCCAACACTTGTCTTGAGTGTGTCCAAGTTTGTTGCAATAGGAACACCTCGGGCGATTGTTGGTTCTTGGTCCAAAGTTTTTAACGGCTAGGGCGAATACATCACCTGGCCGTTCCACAGGTACAAAAGGCTGCACATCTCTCCTTTCTCCTAGCATAACCTGCCGTCGACTTTCCTCCCTCCGTACTTCTGCAAATGCCTCACTTAGTGAGGGCAAAGGCCTCCTGCCTAATATGCGCCCCCTCACTTCATCCAATTCCTTGTTCAGTCCAGCAAGGAAATCATACAAGCGTTCCTTTTCCAGGTGCTCCTTAAATTTGATGTTTCCTTCCAAGTCTCCCCAATCGGCCTCATAATGGAGATCAAGTTCTTGCCATAAAGTTTGCAAGGAATTGTAATACTCAGTGATGCTCATACTTTCCTGACGGAACTCCTTGAGTTTATTTTTGATTTCAAAGACTTGAGAAGCATTCTCAAGATCGGAGTAATGTTCAGTACCGCATCCCAAATTGCTTTAGCGGTTCGTAAGAAAAGGTAGGTACGACTGATATGAGGTTCCATAGAGTTTATGAGCCATGACATAACAAGGGAGTTGTTGAATTCCCAAGCGGGATAGCGTGAATCAGTGGTATCCGGCTTTATGGCTTGGCCGGATATAAAGGCTAATTTGCCCTTGCCTCGCAAGACCATTAGGATTGACTGGGACCACAACAGGAAGTTTTTTCCATTGAGTTTGTGATTGGTAATTTGGAGGGAAGAACTCTCGTTGAGAGAATCTTCAGTGGCCTAATGTCCTTGGGAAGTTTTTCTATTGGTGCTTCACCTTCTTTCCTTGGGTATGTGAACAATTACCAAACAGTCCTTTTTCTTTTTTTTCAGACTGTACATTTGTAGTTTAAGATTTGAGGTTTGTTTAACCTTTTTCAAAAAGAAAATGTTGGAGTAATTTCCGCCGTCCATAATGACGCCAGCCATAACGACGCCAGCCTTGGTGTTGACCGAATATGGCTATGGAAACTGTTTGTAGTAAATTGTGATTAATTTGTGTTGTTAATGAGGTTGCTTGATTATAGGAGGATGATTAGGAAAAGTAAATAGGAGATTTCAGTTTTGTAATCTTAGTCTTTATAGCATTAATGTATAGGATTTATAGCATTAATAGTGTATCCTTGACTAGTGGGAGTAGTAGGCTAAATTAGTGTATAAAATGTATTGTAAAGATTCTTGAGAAAGTAAGAAGGAATTATCCATTTTTCCCTCTCAATCTTTTCGGCCGAATGTTAACATGGTATCAGAGCAGGTTTAAAATGTGGACTCACCCCTTGTCTGGCCCATGGTTAGCCACTTAATGTTTCCCATCACCTAAGTCCAGATGTTCATGCATGGCTTGTGGTTTGTGATTGAGGGCGGGTTGTAAGGCGCGTGTGTATGTCAAGCCACGTTGCCACGTGAGGGCGGGTGTTGAGAATCCCACATTGGCTAATTTGAGAAAAAATGCATGGCTTATATGAGGATGAGGTTCCACCACCCATTGCCTTAAGGTTTTGAGTGGATATGAGCCTCACCTCATGTAAGCCCAAGTTTCAATATAACGGCATGCTTATTCCTAGTCCAGATTGCTTAAGCATACACAACAACAAAATCAACCCCAGACTTGACAAGTCAACTACACAGCTTATTCAAGTAACCCGCAGCAAAAGCAGCTAATTAAAGTTCTAATAGCTACCCTCCCAATCATTTTCCAAAAAAAAAAGCCCATATCAATCATATATTAAAGAACCTGCCATTTAAATAAAACAAATTAAGAAAAAACCATTTCCAGTGTAGTCTACGGTCTCAAGTTCATAGAAGACATTTCTCTGGCTGGTACATCCACAAACCAGGCTTGTTTATTTGGTTAGTGGATACATGCATTCCTGTCCAGCAAAGGAATGAGAAAACCCAAGACAACAATGTCACAAACGCCTCCTCTGACCTACCATCTTTATCAAGTTGAGATGATCCTGAACCATCATCCTCCGATTCACTATGGCCTTCTTCCTCCCGTTTCCTGCTCAGGGGAATAAATGTCAGATGGTACACAAGCAAGGCACTTAGTAGGCCGTTTAGTAAATTTCTGCAGAATTCACATAAGCTGTTCAAGACATTAATATAGTTGCAAGGAAAGTCAACACATGTTTTTTTGTAAGTATATTTTCATTAATAAAGGCCATTAAAGGGGAATTTACAATAGGTTTATACTGAATGTGTGTTAGCAAGCTAGATAGTAGCCTAGCACAGCTCAAAATACAAAAAGGCAAAGTTACATTTCAAATTCAAACATACTATCTATGAACTTTGCCATGTTTAAAGCATAAAATCGTGTGCTGATGCCTAAATACATAGGAAAACAGTATCATTTCAGTACCAAATCTCCCCCAGCTTATAATCAAGATAGCACTTACGACCATGACCAGGAGAGACAGGATAGACCAGGTACTTCAAACCGTGTCGGTAGAATCCTTGATAGTGGGTGGGACTATGTTTACCAGGGCTTGGTGCCTGCAACTTAAGACTTGAAAATCTTCATAGGCAGACCTAGATTGACCGCTAATTCCTAATTGCTCTTTTTCTTTCTAAACCACGACCAAGAGGAGGCGAAGATTCTGATGATTTGCGAGATTTTCTTGAGGGTGTGTAGGCTATCTCTCGAGTTTTGTTCGTGTAATCTTTGGTTCCGCTCTCTCCAGATTTCTGACACAGTAGCCGAGAGAACAAACGTGGTTAGATCCTTCTGCAAGGTTGAGCACCAACAGTTCGAGAGAAGCCAGTTAAGTGTTGAATCTCAATCCTGAATATTGTTCCTGTTATTAAGATGCTGCAAGACAGATTTCCATATCAAGTTTGAGTAGCAGCACTGGAAGAATATATGGTAATGGTCTTCAAGGGACCTGCAACAAAGTAAGCAATTACTAGTATCAATAAGGCCCCAGAGCAAAAGTGAATCAAGAGTAAGCATCCTCTTCCAAATGTAAGCCACATAGTGACTGCATATCTAGGAATATAATGTCTACTCCAAACTATTTTTGCCCAACTAACTTGTGAAGGGGTAGGCGTTTTGACAGGAGTTGCACTTTTAACAAAAAAGCAAGGGCTCGAGGTCCACAGCCAGTAGTCCGTTGCCATAGAGATTAGAATGGTTTTGCAGACCATATAAAGATTAATGACTTGATCATCCCATCCTATACCATAAGGCAGTCGCCACTGGCCATCTCTTCTTACCTCTGATACCTTGGTTTCCAGTCTTATACTTGATTTACGTTTCAATTCCGGGGCTGTCTTTGAAAGAACGCCCTATGGTTGCCAATGGTCAAACCAGAATGAGGTGGATGTACCATTGCCTATGATTCGTTTTATAAATTGAGTATATTGGTCTCTGATCCATAGGAGCCGCTTCCACATCCAAGAGTCCAGTGGTTTTGGGCTCACTTCCACATAGGGATTTACTTTTCATAATGTTTGTGTGTACTCTTTTAACACAAAGATTCTCTTTACCTTCACAAATGTTCCAAACAAACTTTATTAGGTAATCACTGTTAACACTTACTAAATTCGGGATACTAGGCCCTCAGATGTCTTAGGTTTACAAAATGTTTTCAAAAGTCTTTCTATTTCTCAAATCACCTTTCTATGCAAGAGAAAAGATGCAGTCCATTATCTGCACACTACAATTAGAACTGAGTTTATAAGCTGGAGTTTCTCCCCATAGAACAGCTTCCAAGCAGTCCATCTATTGATTTTGTTATAGAGCCTGTCAAGTAGGGATGAACAGTGAGAGTATATTAATTTGCCCGTAATCAAAGGTACTCCCAAGTGCTTAATTGGTAAGGTGTCAATATCCATACCAAGAATATTTGAGATTTCTCGCTCTTTTTGGTTTGTTACATTAGAGACAAACATTGAACTCTTAAGGAGATTGGGAGTGAGTCCAAACATTGAAGTAAAAGTGCCTAGTGTTTCTTTCATAATTTTAACAGAGGGAATATCTACTCGAGTGAACATAAAAAAATCATCAATTAAAGGCTAAAGAGGCAGGCAATCTTCAACTTCTCACGTCTGGGGCGAAATCTAAATAAGGAGTTTTCCATTTCAGATTTAATTAGTTGGTTAAATCCTTCCATGGCGAGTATGAAGAGGTAGGGGGACATAGAGTCACCTTGTCTGAACCTCTCGAGGCTTTAAAATTTCCATTTAAAGATCCATTAAGGCTTATAAAAAAAGAGGCAATGGAAATACACAGATGTATTCCATTTATATATTCATTAAGGAAGTTCATTATCTAAGGATGCGCAGAATGTATGACCAATTTACCGTATTAAAAACATTCATGATATCTGCTTTAATGGCACAGCTTTCTAGACCACCTGTTTTCTTGTAATTCCTATGTAGACCATACATAAGCATGATATTATCATAGATTGATCTGCCTTTTATGAAGGAAGATTAGTTTACACTAACTAGATGGGGAAGGAGAGTTTTCATCCAATTGGCTATTATCTCTGTTATGACTCTGTAGATTATGTTGCAACAAGATATGGATCAAAATTCCTTCATCTGAATCAGAGCATGCACTTTAGGTATGAGGGAGATAGCTGTTCAGTTGATCGGTTAGTAAATGAAATTGTTTTAGAATAAATAACTAATGGCCTCCATAACTTCCTTACCTACTTGTTAGTGTATGTGCCCTGGGCCATCATTTGGATGTTTATGTTATACATTTATTAATAATAAAGAGGTTTTATTATCATTATTGTTGGTTAGTATGTTACACAATTATGATATATGTCTCTGGTTCATTATTGTTATAGAGATAAAATAATTTATAACCAGTATGAGTATTGATTTGATAATCATGAGATGATTATGTGTATGGTAATACAAATTAATCTCATAGATACTTGTTAGAAAACAGTGTATTGGATAGACCCAACATGAAATTACTATATGGATTAGCGTCATAAGTAAATCTCATGATAGTCATGTTTTAATCCTTAGACTTGAGATTGTCAAAATTTCCGACATAAGGATTATTATATTTTGACATGATCAAACGTTATCCATAACTGGATAAAAATAAAGGTCATGATTAGTATGATAGAAATTATGTAGATGATATTGAACAATCAAGATAGAATTTGTCCCTCTCTTTTGAGAGACATATCTTTAGACCCCTCGATTAGTTAGACTGTGAAATGCATGGCCGTGCTCAGATGAATTAATAGTGTGATCAATATCATTTGTTTTATCAGTCTACTTGGAGATCGAGTAATCATACGTTTGAACAATATAAGTATGACGCTAACCATGATTTATATTCAAACTAGATATCGTATGACAAAGGAATTATTGCATGTATTATTATCAGGATAGTTGGACTGTACTCGTATTAATTGGGTAGTCGTAATGCCTTGATAGAGGCCAATTACGACTCGTTGGTTTAATAGAGATTTAACCGACTGTCAATTAATATGGGCATATCGGGTCACACATAAGAATGCGTATGGCTGAGATTAATACTATTAATATTGGATATTAATTATTATTATCATTATCATTTTTTAAATATATTTATATGTATATGTTATTGGATAATGTTAAAAGAATCCATATCTGATATGGATTTTGATTCGTCTTATCCAATCCTAACAGAATCCATATCTGATATGGATTTTGATTGGCCTCATACAATCCGATTTTGAATCGGATTTAACTCTACATATACGAATCTACAGAGAGCTCTGTAAGACACAAGAAAAAAAACCGAAATCGTTTTTGGAGAAAAACGAATTTCCCAGCCTTGCCGTTTCGAGAGCTAGCACTCCAGAGGGAAGCATTCGTGTGGATACCGGCAGAGGGTATTCGTGTCATCGCACCTCTTGTGTCTGTAGATTTCGAATCTACAGAGGTAATTTTTGAGTTTCTTTCATCGAATTAAACGAACAACATAGATCCTTGGTAGGAAATGGGAGATCAATTTTGTTTTCTCGCTGCGCGTTTTTGCAATGATCTCGTCTGTTTCCTAACAGTGGTATCAGAGCCACTTGTTGCTTTTGTTTAAATCGATTAGACGATTATATCATGCTTATGTGATTATATGTTTTATGTTTGAATTCGTATGCATTGGAATGAATAAAACCCTAATTCGAATTTCATCTGATAAGAGGAGATTGGTGTTTTCAAATCGTTTTCACGAGATGATATAACCCGAGATTATTGTAAATGGCAGAATTCGTTTGTCATGTGATGACTAAAACAATTCGGTTTATATCAGATATAAACATACAATAATGATTCTATCAGGATTGATCCATATTCAAAACAGACAGATTATCAATTCGATTGATGATTCTGTTTTTGAGTTTCGAATGGCAGATTATCAATTTGATTGATGATTCTGTTTTCGGGTTTCGAATGGCAGATTATCAATCGATTGATGATTCTGTTTTAGGGTTTCGAATGACAACTATCGATTCGATCGACGCTTCTATAAGGGTTTACACGTATTCAAAACAGTAAGATTGTTAATATGATTGATGCGTTTGTTTTAGAGTTTTGAAAAGAAAATTATCAATTCGATTGATCCTTTCTGTTTGGCTCCCCTCGAACCTGCCCAGGGGCGCTGCCCCTTAGGGACCCCACTCGTTGACCGGGCAGCGGGGGCCCCGCTCGCTAACCAGCTAGCAGGACCGCCGTATGCGTATGTCCTATAGTTCGTTACCGTGACATTAAGAATGTCAATATCTCTATTTGTTATAATATGTTTGTGTAAAATATATTATAATTGTTTGATGTCTTTGCATGGTGCATAGCATGGCCTTAGAACCTATGTGATTGACTTAGACATATTTCTGTTTTGGGTTTTCACGGCCTGCGTGCCGTTGTTGTTTTTGTTGTATTTTATTTTACAAGTAGTTAGGTTTTCTTTATTATTGTAATAAATGAAGAATCAAGCTACCAAAATGGTGATGGCGACACATACCAAGGACGAGTGAATTCCATGGAGATGGAGGCACGAGCTCAAGATCAGAAGATATGCATCATTGCAAATGTTGTAATAGGAAGCCTTTCACGTACAGTTTCCTTTATGATCTTCATTTGGTCTCATGAAGATCATATTTAGTTAGGTCATGCTATCTCACGTTTACATATTTATCATTTTGGATGAGATGCGTGGATGATAGGTTATATTATGCATATAGGATGCTATGATATAATGATATGCAATGCAAGACATAAACTAAGTTGCACCCTCATTAATAATTTAAGTCTTCATGTCATCCATGTTTAAACACCTATTAAAACTGGGATTGTATTAAAGTAGGTATTGCCAAAGCAATGTGCTTTTAACATTCCTAGCTACGTAGGGCGAGTAATAGTGCTATTCATATGTTTAAAATTGGTTAGACTTAATTGGGCTATCAAAACGGTTTCGGGCCCAATGCATTAGATTGAATCTAACATACAATGATATATGATGTCATTATTCCATAAATTCTAAGAGTTGCATGAGATGTAATTGGTAAAGAAGTTACCTACCTAAATAACTTAATTTTAAGCGGCATGCCAAAGCTGAGTTTGGAATTAAGTCAAATATGGATCTTAGCTCACTAAAATATTTCTTTAGAGGGTTATGTTTTAGTGGGAGTTTTATAAATTTTAACCTCATTATTAATAAAGTGTTACTTTGCATGTTTTTTAGATCAAAAATGGCTGCTAATAACAATTCCACCCTATCACTGCGATCTATCCTTGAGAAGGAAAAACTGAAAGAATGTGGGACTAATTTTGTTGACTGGTTTCGAAACTTGAGAATTGTTCTCAAGCAAGAAAAGAAGTCATACGTGCTCGATGACCCTGTCCCTGAACTCCCCTGCTGATGCTTATGTTGCTGCTATGAGTAAGCATAAGAAGCATGTGGAAGATTCCAATGACATAGGATGTCTTATGTTGGCAACTATGTGTCCAGGACTTCAACAGGACCTGGAACACTTAAAGGCTTATGAGATGAGTGTGCATCTCAAACAAGCATTCAAACAACAGGGTAGGTAGGATAAGTTTGACACCGTTGTTGCATTATTTGACTGTAATATGTCTGAAGGTGAGTCTGTTAGCGCTTATGTTTTGAAGATGAAAGGCTATATAGATCACCTTACAAGACTCGGATATCCCCTGAGTTTGGAACTCGCTATGGATTTGATCCTACGCTCTTTACCTAGCAGTTTCTCTCAGTTAGTCATAAACTACAATATGAATAATATGGAAAGGTCCATTCCTGAGCTACATGGTATGCTCAAAACTGCTGAGGGGAATATCAAAAAGCCTACCCAAGTATTGAGTGTCAATATTAAACAAATGAAAAAGAAAGGTAAAGGCAAGGGTAAGGCAAAAGGTGTCAAAGTTGCAAAATGGTCAAAGGGACAAACTAAACCGAAACCTGAACCCAATGCAAAGGTTCCTAAGGAAGGGACTTGTTTCCATTGCAACAAGTCTGGGCATTGGAAAAGAAATTGTGACATTTATTTGGATGAGTTGAAGAAGCTGAAGTGTAGTGCGACTACATCTTCAGGTATTTATGTTATAGAAATTAATTTATCTACTTCTTCCTGGGCATTAGATACTAGATGTGGATCCCATATTTATACAAATATGCAGGGGCTCAAAAGGAGTAGAATGCTGAAGAAGGCGAAGTGGACCTACGTGTTGGCAATAGAGCAAGAGTTGTTGCTATAGCTATAGGGACTTATGAGCTTGTCTTGCCCAATAGGCTTTTGTTAGTTTTGAACAATTGCTTTTATGTTCCTACTATGTGTAGGAATCTTATTTCAGTATCTGTTTTGGAGGATGAAGGTTATTCATTTTTAATTAAAAATAAGAAGTGTTCTATTTTTGATAAAAATGACTTGCTTTATGGTATTGCAAGTAGTTATAATGGCATTTATGCTCTTAATCTTGATGGTTCCAATGACAGTGATATTTATAACATATCTTCAGAGAGAACTAAGCCAAATGAATTAAACTCTACATATTTACGGCAACTGTCGCCTTACCCATATAAATGAGAAGCGCGTATCTAAACTTCATCAAGATGGATTATTAGATTTATTTGATTTTGAATCATTTGAAAATTGTGAGTCTTGTTTGCTTGGAAAGATGACAAAGACCCCTTTTACTTGACATAGTGAAAGGGCTAATGACTTATTGGGCTTGATACATACGGATGTATGCGGCCCAATCAACATTAGTGCCGGAGGAAGATTTCAGTATTTCATAACTTTTACTGATGATTTCAGTAGGTATGGCTATGTCTACCTAATGAAACATAAGCATGAGTTTTTTGAAATGTTCAGAACTTTTCAAAATGAAGTACAAAATCAACTTGGTAAGACAATTAAAACGCTTCGATCAGATTGAGGTGGTGAATATTTGAGCCAAGAATTTGATCAACATCTAAGAAATTGTGGAATCGTTTCACAGTTGACTCCCCAGGAACTCCACAATGGAATGGTGTTTCTGAAAGGAGAAATCGAACTTTATTAGATATGGTTCGATCTATGATGGGTCAAGTAGATCTTCCTTTATCTTTTTGGGGTTATGCCTTCAAGGCAGCTGCATTTATTTTGAACTGTGTACTATCTAAAGCGGTTGAAAAGACACCATATGAGATATGGACTGGTAAGACACCTAGTTTGTCTTTTCTTAAGATTTGGGGTTGTGAGGCTATTGTGAAAAGATTAGTGTCAGATAAGCTAGCTCCAAAGTCTATCAAATGTATTTTTGTGGGGTATCCTAAGGAAACTAAAGGGTACTGTTTCTATATTCCCTCAAAGAACAAAGTGTTTGTTGCTCGAAATGGAATCTTTTTAGAAAAGGAGCTTCTCTCTAAGAGAACTAGTGGGAGTATAGTATAACTTGAGGAAACTCAAGTTCCACAAGATATCATTGAACCGTCTTTAGACACAATTTCAGAACCACAAACAGTTGTGGAGCCTGAAAATGTAACACAAGTCCAACGCAGATCTGATAGGATACATCGTCAGCCAGAGAGATGGATTTCTTGTGACTGATGATAGAGAAATTATGCTCATAGATCAAGATGAGCCCACTACCTATTAAGAAGCTGTGTCAGGTCCAGATTCAGATAAATGGCTTGGAGCCATGAATTCTGATATGCAATCCATGTTTGATAACCAAGTTTGGTCTTTAATTGATTCTCTAGAGGGTATTAAGACTATTGGTTGCAAATGGGTTTTCAAGAAGAAAACTGACATGGATGGGAATGTGCAAACCTACAAAGCAAGGCTTGTTGCTAAAGGTTTCAAGCAAATTCATGGTATAGACTATGATGAACCCTTTTCACCAATTGTTATGCTTAAGTCTATTAGAATTCTTCTTGCCATTGAGGATACTATGATTATGAGATATGGCAAATGGATGTCAAAACTGCTTTCCTTAATGGAAATTTACTTGAGGATGTGTACATGACACAGCATGAGGGTTTTGTAGATCCCGAGAATTCAAAGAAGGTTTGCAAGCTTCAAAGATCCATTTATGGATTGAAGCAAACATCTCGAAGCTGGAACCTTCGTTTTGATGAAACAGTTAAGAACTTTGGTTTCATCAAGAATGAAGATGAACCTTGTGTTTACAAGATGGTTAGTGGGAGTGCAGTAGTGTTTTTGGTTTTATATATGGATGACATATTGCTTATTGGGAATGATATCCCTACCTTGCAAAAGGTTAAGGCTTGGTTAGGAAATTCTTTCTCAATGAAAGACTTAGATGAGGCTACCTATATCCTTGGTATCAATATTTATAGAGACAGATCTAAAGATTTTGTGAAAGGTATTTTATTAATTGAGAGATCATCAACTCAGATTACATTTACAAAGATACAATGGACTTATTTAACAAAGAAAACTAACGGCTAATCTTCCTATTAATTACATAGTTTAAATGCTAGAATAAATGAGGCTTATTTTTCAAACTGCTGTTTCGGTTCTCTAGGAATAACGGGATTGCCTTTTTATTCCTATTCTATTTACAATGCATGGTATTGAATAGTCTACGACACTTATTGCAGCATTTATTGTAGTATTTCAACACTCCCCCTCAAGCTTGGTGTATATGTTAATACAGCCAAGCTTGACAGCTAGTGAACGAAATACGGTGTTGGAGACTGGTTTTGTGAATAAGTCTGCAATTTGATGTTGTGAAGAAATATGATGTATCTGTATAATGTTGTCTTCAATCTTCTCTCTGATGAAGTGTCGATCAATCTCCACATGTTTTGATTTGTCGTGCTGGGTAGGATTTTCAGCCATATTGATAGCGGAGACATTATCACAGTATATCTGGATAGGGAGAGTGAGATTCTGGTGCAATTCTTTGACAACCCTTTTAATCCACATGCCTTCACATAGACCTAAAGCTAAGGCTCTTAGTTCTGCTTCTGCACTACTTCTTGACACGACATTCTGTTTCTTGCTACGCCAGGAGACAAGATTGCCCCATAAATATGTACCATAACCGGTTGTTGAACGCATGTCAGTCCTTGAGCCAGCCCAATCTGCATCAGTATAAACCGATATACTCCGATCCGGACTCCTTCTGAAACACAACCCTTGTCCAGGAGTATTCTTCAAGTACCTGAGAATTCTTAGAGCAGCTTTAAGATTTTCATTAGTGGGAGCATGCATAAATTGGGATACAAAGCTAACTGCATAGCAAATATCAGGACGTGTATGAGATAGATAGATGAGTTTACCGACCAATCTTTGATAGCTTAACTTGTCAGTAGGTGTGTGATCCCAATGTTCTTTTGATTTATGGCCAGGTTCAACCGGAGTGGAAGCTGGTTTACACCCCATCATACCTGTTTCACTTAGAAGATCAAGAATATATTTCCTCTGTGAGACACTTATACAATCTTTTGTTCGGCCAATTTCCATTCCCAGGAAATATCTGAGTTTTCCTAAGTCTTTTATCTCAAATTCTTTAGATAGGTAACCTTTTGTCATTTCAATTCCTTGATGGTCATTTCCAGTGAGAATGATATCGTCCACATAAACAATGAGAATTGTTATCTTATTTGAACTAACAACCCTGGTAAATAATGTATGATCGCTTTGGGCTTGTTTAAAACGGTGTTTTATGACAGCTTTGGTGAATCTTGTGAACCATGCACGTGGTGATTGTTTAAGACCATACAATGATTTATTTAGCTTGCACAATAGATTCTTGTTTTCTTCATTCTTAAAACCGGGTGGAATTTCCATATAAACTTCTTCCTTGAGATCACCATTTAGGAAGGCATTTTTAACATCCAATTGTATTAATTCCCAGTCAAGATTTACGGCAATGGTGAATAAAATTCTTATAGTGTTAAGTTTTGCTACAGGAGCAAATGTCTCCATGTAATCAATTCCATAAGTTTGGCTAAATCCCTTAGCCACAAGACGTGCCTTATACCTGTTGACAGTTCCATTTGTGTTATACTTGATGGTAAAGACCCATTTGCACCCAACCGGTTTTACACCCGGTGGAGTGATCACTAAGTCCCATGTCTTATTTTTAAGTAAGGCAACCATTTCTTCTTTTACTGCTTCCTTCCATGCTGGTATACTGAGTGCATCATGAATATTCTGGGGTATGTGGGTTGAGTCTAGGGAAGTGGTTAAGGTAGCAAGGTGTGATCCCAGTCGATCATATGCAAGAACAGAGTAAAGAGGGTGTTTTGTGCATTCTCTAACTCCCTTTCGTAAAGCAATTGGTCTGTCATCATGAATAGGTTGATTGTCGGTTGGTGGTAAGGACAATTCCTTGTTGGGTGAAACTTCTTGAATTACCTTCTGTCTTCTTGAGTACACTTGAGTGATAGAAGGCCTTGTTTCTAGAACTCCCCCTAAAATCGGAAATTCTGAGTTATCAGGGGTATTATCACTAGGAGTTTGTGATGACCTATTTTCAGGAAGAGAAATTTTACCAGTTTCCCCCAAAGTGTCAATCTGAATAATATTCCAATAATCATTATATTTATTGTGTGTGGGGTCACTTGTGTTCTTAGGCAAATAATATGAGTGTTGTTCATCAAAGTGAATATCAAGAGTAACAAATACCTTTCTTGTGATGGGACAGTAACATTTGTAGCCCTTTTGGGTTCCTGAGTATCCTAAGAAAATACATCTATGTGATCTTTTATCAAGTTTTCCTCGTTGATGAGATGGAATAAAGACATAAGTAACACATCCAAATGTTTTTAAGGGCAGTTCTGACATTAAATGAGTGGTAGGGAATAATTCTAATAGTTTTTGTCGAGGTGTTAGAAAGTTTATTACACGTGAGGGCATACGATTTATTAAATAAGTAGCTGTTAGCACAGCTTCTCCCCAATATGACCCTGGAACATGCATAGTAAACATTATGGTTCTAGCTACCTCAAGAAGATGACGGTTCTTTCGTTCTGCTACCCCGTTCTGTTGGGGTGTGTAGACACATGAAGTTTGATGATGTATCCCATTTTCTACGAAAAATTCCTTAACAGTGGAGTCAAAGTATTCAACTCCATTATCTGTCCGGAGTGTCTTAATGGTGGTGTTGAATTGATTTTTTATTAAGTTAACAAACGTTCTAACTATTTTTCCAACTTCGGATTTGTGCTTCATTAAGTAAACCCAGGTGATTCGTGTGTGATCATCAACAAATGTGATAAACCATTTTGCCCCGTTTATATTTGCAACTCGAGAGGGGCCCCAAATATCCGAGTGTACTAGATTAAATGCATAACTAGGCACATATGACTTAGGAGGGTAAAATGACTTTGTCAGTTTTGATAGACTGCATGCATCACAAAATAAATCCTTGACATTAATGTTTAAGAAAATGTTAGGCATAAGTTTCTTAAGATATGAGAAATTGGGATGCCCTAACCGTTTGTGCCAAAGATATACAAGCTCATTCTTTGATTTGGTAGTCATACATGAGACATGATTACGATGGATGTTCTGAAGCTTGTTTTTGAAGAAATTGCAAGGCTGTTGTTCCGAAGAGATTTTGTGGGCTAAAGGAAGTTTTCTGCCGCCTAAGAAGTGCTCACCATGAATCCTTGATTGTTTTCCTCCTCTGCTTTCAAATAGCTTATGCTGACCTTCTAATTTAGGGTCATTAGCTAGCTCCTTACCAGTACCTTTCTGCTCATGGGTTTTTTCTTCATTCCTTAAGATGAACAGGCCTCTACACTTCCTAGCACATCCAATCGTTTTGAACGAAGTTCTCTCCTGGAAATAACATTCATAAGGAGAGAACAACGTTAGGCAATTATTATCAAGCATTAGATTACCAACTGATATCAAGTTGAAATTAAGTTCAGGGACAAATAGGACATTATATAGTGTGAGTGTGCTGGTGAGATAAACTGTCCCTTGTCCGTGAGCATGTACTGGGATCCCGTTGGCGATCGTCACGGGTTTAGGAACAGGAAACGAATCGTAATTACAGAGTAGTGTTTTATTGTAGGTCATATGATCGGAGGCTCCGGAATCAACGATCCAAGAGTTCCAATCATATGATCGGTTACCTGTTTGGGCCATTGTTGCCTGCGCTGGTTCGTCGGCATCTTTGCTGATTTTCTGATTTGATAGTAGTTGAAGAAGAGCTTCAAGTTGCATTTGGGTATTAGATGTGGAGGTCCACCTTCAGTTCCTTGCCGAATGTCGTTCTGAAGTGATGTAGCAACCGCACCTTGAGCCTGCCAAGGTTGCCCAGGAGTCCTAAATCCAGTTTGTGAGTTGAATGCTTTCTCATAGCCACTGTTTTCTGTATGACGTTGTAATTTCCAGCATTTGTTAATCGTGTGACCCAGTTTCTTGCAAAAGTTACATGACATATTAGTCTTCCTTTTTTGTTGATGAGGAGCGGTAAAGCCTCCTCTAGTGCCAGATGATCCACGGCCACCAGTGACACTACGGCCAGTGTTTCTTTTAGCAGAATAAAATGCAGTTTGACCCTCTCAACCATCCCGTGTTGAGGATCCAATAACAAGGGCTGAGGATTCCACGGACGTAGCAGTAACAGGTCCTAACATAACCTTAAGTCGACTTTCTTCATGCCGAACTTCTGAAAAGACACTATTTAACCCCGGTAGAGGCTTTGTTCCCAAGATCCTCCCTCGAACAGAGTCAAGTTCACGGTTTAGTCCGCATAGGAAGCGGAATACTCTCTTTGTTTCCACAATTTGCCTAAACATTTTGTCAGCATCTGGAGATGGCCATGTATGGTTTTCGTACATATCAATTTGTTGCCAAAGCTTCTTGAGTTGACTGTAGTAGGTGCTTACAGTGGCATCTCCTTGTTTAATTTCATGTAACTGAGCTTCGAGCTCATAGAGTTCTGCTGTATTGTCTATTTTTGAATACATTTCTCTTGCCGCAGTCCAAATTTCCCCTGCTGTTGCGTATAGGATAAAATTTTCTGCTATTTCCGGAGTCATGGACCCGATAAGCCATGACATAACCATTGAATTTTCCACCTTCCAGATTCTATAATTCGGATCAGTGAGGGGAGGAATGATAACCGTATCAAAGATATGATTTTCCTTGCCTTTACTAGTGATGATCATTTCCATGGCTCTTGACCATGTAAGGTAATTGGGTCCTGTCAGTTTCAGGTTGATAATTACCATAGATTCTGTTGGAAAGGATGAGTATCCTGCTGCAGGAGTGGCTTGATTTCCGTCATTGGGCTGATCTACTGTGGACGTTAATTCTAGATCAGTTTGGGAAGCCATGGTAATTTAGAATCTGTGGAGTAAGAGCAGAATATTAGATGAGAAGCTCTGATACCATAAAGATTTTGTGAAAGGTATTTTATTAATTGAGAGATCATCAACTCAGATTACATTTACAAAGATACAATGGACTTATTTAACAAAGAAAACTAACGGCTAATCTTCCTATTAATTACATAGTTTAAATGCTAGAATAAATGAGGCTTATTTTTCAAACTGCCGTTTCGGTTCTCTAGGAATAACGGGATTGCCTTTTTATTCCTATTCTATTTACAATGCATGGTATTGAATAGTCTACGACACTTATTGCAGCATTTATTGTAGTATTTCAACAAGATCTAAAAGGATAATAGGCTTGAGTCAAAGTACATACATAGATAAAATGTTGAAGAGGTTCAACATGCAAAAGTCCAAGAAAGGGTTCTTGCCTATGTCTCATGGCGTTCATCTTAGCAAGAATCAATGTCTTCAGACATTTGATGAGCGAGATCGAATGAAAAAAATTCCTTATGCGTCTGCTATAGGATCGATCATGTATGCCGTAATATGTACTAGACCAGATGTCTCATATCCATTGAGCACAACAAGTAGATATCAAGCTGACCCTGGTGAAGGTCACTGGACAGCTGTCAAGAATATTCTTAAGTACCTCAGAAGGACTAAAGATGTATTCTTGGTTTATGGAGGTTTGGATGACGAGTTAGTTGTAAATGGTTACACAGATGCTAGTTTCCAAACTGACATAGATGATTTCAGATCGCAATCCGGTTTTGTATTTACATTGAATGGTGGAGCTGTTAGTTGGGAAATTTCAAAACAAAGCACTGTGTCTGATTCTACTACAGAGGCTGAGTATATAGCAGCATCAAATGCTAAAGAAGCGGTTTGGTTGAAGAAGTTCATCATTGAGCTAGGAGTGGTACCTAGCATTGCAAATCTTGTGGACATTTATTGTGACAACAATGGTGCCATAGCACAAGCAAAAGAGCCTAGGTCTCATCAGAGATCTAAACATATACTCAGGCGCTACCATCTCATTCGCGACATCATCGATAGAGGAGATGTCAAGATATGCAAAGTTGGCACAAATGATAACATAGCAGATCCATTGACTAAGCCTCTCTCATGGGTCAAGCATGATCAGCACGCTAGATCTATGGGTCTCAGATATTTGTAGGCCTAGTGCAAGTGGGAGATTGTTAGTGTATGTGCCCTAGGCCATGATTTGGATGTTTATGTTATACATTTATTATTAATAAAGAGGTTTTATTATCATTATTGTTGGTAAGTATGTTACATAATTATGATATATGTCTATGGTCCATTATTGTTATAGAGATAAAATAATTTATAACCAGTATGAGTATTGATTTGATAATCATGAGATGATTATGTGTATGGTGATACAAATCAATCTCATATATACTTGTTAGAGAATAGTTTATTGGATAGACCCATAATGAGATTACTACATAGATTAGCGTCATAAGTAAATCTCATGATAGTCATGTTTTAATCCTTAGACTTGAGATTGTCATAGTTTCCAACATAAGGACTATTATATTTTGACATGATCAAACATTATCCGTAACTGGATAATAATAAAGGTCATGATTGAGTATGATAGAAATTATGTAGAGGATATTGAACAATCAAGATAGAATTTGTCCCTCTCTTTTGAGAGAGATATCTTTGGGCCCCGCGATTAGTGAGGCTGTGAAATGCATGGTCGTGCTCAGATGAATTAATAGAGTGATCAATATCATTTGTTTTATCAGTCTACTTGGAGATCGAGTAATCATACGTTTGAACAATATAAGTATGACGCTCACCATGACTTATGTTCAAGCTAGATATCGTGTGACAAAGGGATTACTGCACGTACTATTATCAGCCTAGTTAGACTGTACTCATATTAATTGGGTAGTCGTAATGCCTTGTTAAAGGCCAATTAAGACTTGTTTTCAATAGATATTTAACCGATTTCCAATTAATATGGGTCTATCGGGTCACACATAAGAATGCGTATGGTTGAGATTAATAATATTAATAATATTAATATTGGATATTAATTAGTATTATTATCATTTTTTAAATATATTTATATGTATATGTTATTGAATAATGTTAACAGAATCCATATCTGATATGGATTGTGATTGGTCTTATCCAATCCTAACAGAATCCATATCTGATATGGATTTTGATTGGCCTCATCCAATACGATTTTGAATCGGATTTAACTCTACATATACGTATCTACAGAGAGCTCTGTAGGACACAAGAGAAAAAACTGAAATCGTTTTTGGAGAAAAACGAATTTCTCAGCCTTGCCGTTTCGAGAGCTAGCACTCCGGACAGAAGCATTCGTGTGGATACCGGCTGAGAGTGTTGGTGTCATCGCACCTCTTTCGTCTGTGGATTTCGAATCTACAGAGGTAATTTTTGAGTTTCTTTCGTCGAATTAAATGAACAACATGGATCCTTGGTAGGAAATGAGAGATTAATTTTGTTTTTCCGCTTCGCGTTTTTGCAGTGATCTCGTCTGTTTTCTAACACTACTAAGTTCCAATTTGATTTAAAAAACTCAACAATTTAACCATCAAGACCCAGTGGATTATCAGTTCGCATTGAGAATAGTGCATCTATTATTTTCTTTTGGGTTACCTGAGCTATCAACGTAGAGCATTGAGTAGCATTAAAAGTTTTATCAGTCCAATTTGTGGAGGAGAAGAAAAGAGAGATGGAGTGGAGAGTTTTGCATGTGACTTGGTGTCTGAAGCTAACTCAATTCTAGAGAGAAGGGAGAGAAGAGAGCACCAAAGTTAGAGTGGAAATCGACAAATATGATAAGAAACTTATACAAGATACTTTATTTGTCAAATATAGGATATGGATATAGAGGACAATGCAAATAAAGGAAATGGTGAATGCATGTCTCAGCTACTTACATCCAGATCTCCAGGATCTCTTTTTTTTTTTGGAACTAAATTTCATAAATATTAAAGATTACGTACATCGAGGATCAGAAAATCGTTGGGTTAAAATAACACTAAATGCTACAAAAAAAAGCAAATGAATAATCTATTAATTTTCTCTTTGATAGGTGGAGGCTAAAACTTATTACTTTTGGTTGTGGAAGTAAATACTCTAGATCTGAGACTTAATGAGAAATATATCATTGTTGTGATTGTCAACCGTACACATTCCGTTTGGTTGGATTCCTGGCACTTTTTGGGATCTTCGCATCAAGAGAATAATGACAGAGCAATGAGGAAGATGAGAATTTCCTTCACACCACTAGTGGCAGATGTGATTAAAGAAAACAGATTGAATTGGGCACGAAGCTATGTTTTGTCCAATGAGCCATGTCTGAGATAGAAATTGAAGAACTTTGTGGATGCATGTCCTACGAGCATGTTAAGAAGACTCCACACTAAGCATCATTGGGTTTGGACTCCAACTTAATTTGATTAATTTACAGGGGAGAGGACCACTGAAATACAACAGGGCACTGTATGCAAAAGTGACTGACATGGACTCCGGATGCCAGAAAAGCATGTCCCTAGATGTGCTTTTATTCTGGCTCCCTGCTAGAACAGCTTAAGCTTGAATATAGGATCATCACCAAAAACCAACGCTTATTGTGTTGCCAGCTCCTAAAAACTCATCATCATCTCATTTTACTTGCCTCATTCAAAGATGTTATGGAAGTAAAATCTCAAAACCTTGGTATGTAGCAAAAGACCACCTCTTTTTTGGCAAAAAGTCCCTTAGCTGGGCTCAAGGACATCAGAGGAAAACTATGTTCCAGAAAAAAATTTCTTGGCTGGGGCTAGCTGATCAAATATGACAGGAGTAAATATCAAAAATATTACACTAATGCAAAAAAAAGACACAGGCGATAACTTAATGCTTTTTTCTTTTTTTTTTTTGCTTTGGAGGGGTATCAGTAGAAACATGATTAACTAAAAAATTGCCTCACTTGCAGCATTGGTCAGAAGATCTTTGTTTAGTAGGCTGCTGGTATTTAAACCTCTTTGAGTCTAGACTAGTTACTCTTGCATGTTGACAGGTTACTTTATCCTCTCCCTTTCGCTATGCTATGTTTAGAGATATTTGAAAAAAAATATTGGAATTACTCACAATATGAGTGCTCTTTTCCCAATATGACGAGTCATAAAATATGGATCAATCATTTCTCTTGTGCTTTGTTTATTTATTTATTTTGCTTGTGTTTTTGTTTTTGACTCGCAACATAAATCCTATTCTATTTATTTACTTTTGCGCTATATTGAAAATTACTTGCAGGAAAAATAAAAATAGAAGATCTGCCTCATGACAGAATTCCAATATGAAAATCCTCAACAACTCAATTCAAAAAGTGATCGAAAATAAAACGACTTCACAATGCCTAGAACACTACAACCAATAAAGTATGCGATAGCGATTCTGCAACTTCAGAGCTGCATCAAACATAAATCTATTTATTTTCGTACATAGAAATTTCCATTGTATATAAGATATTCTGATCAGGATGCTAACTGAAACAATAGCTTATAAGATATGATAGTCTCTAACTTATCATATTGTCATAAACTGGAACAGCAAGTGATCAAACAGGAAACAACTTAAAGTAACCAAAAAACTAAAGCAATACTTGTAAAGCAAAAACATACCTCTTTCGAAAAGCAGCAGCAACCAAACCTCTTCCTGATGACAACTTCTTTAATAAGTCATCGTATTTGCTGTTCCCTCCAAAAGTCGAAACTCCATCTTCTATTTTCTCATAGTTCAATTTGTCCACAGAATTAAAGCTCTGATCATTCAATCCTGCTAAAATCTTAAACAGAATATTAAGCTCTGATCATTCAAATGAACTGCTAACATTTTGAACAGAATATTACTTTTAGAATGTAGAGAAAACATTCTACACAATACATAAAGCCCATATCTCCTCATTCACTACCTGAGTCCTCATCTTTCACAAGTTCCCTCTTCGGTGTTTTGCACTTTTCAAGCTTCTTCCAATACTTTGGCATTACTTGCCTGTTTTCAATAATTTCCTATAATTAAGAAGAAAATTAAGCAGTTTTAATGCAATTGCAAAACACAAAAAATGAGTTTCAGGAAAATTTCCCAAAGCATGAAAATGACTGAACTTAGTTTAGAACACAGGAAAACATGCAAAATATCAAAGCTTCCAATAAACATCACCTATAAAAGAATTGAAAATTCACTTGAGCACTCTGTAGATCACCACGAAGTACCGAAAATCGACGAATAAAGCCGATGCAGAGTCAAACTGAACGATAACCGCCGGAGAACAGATTGCTGAATATGGCGGGACCTGGGGGTGAGAACTCAGAACTCGGAAGAGAGAGGTCGAAGAAAAGCTGAACAGAGGCGGTAGGGTAGTGCCGCGAGTGTAACACAAGTTTGAACCCAAAAAAAAGGAATTTTCGTAATTACTGCTACCTCCCTCTTGTTTTGATAAACTATAATATGGCCCTTATTATCTGAAAATAATTCTAAAGTAACCATATGATCAATCTCGGGTTGCAAATAAATGGTTCCGGAAATTCATTTATTATATTAAACCAGTCCGGTCCGGTTTTACAGTTTTAGAATTGCAAATAATTCTAAAGTAACCATTTAATAAACTATGTGTTGTAATTAATATATATTATACTAAACCAGTCCGTGTTGGTTTTACATTTTTAAAAATCAAAACCAAAGCGAATAATCCAATTTGGCTTCGGCTTTACTTGTAATCGACTATTAAATAAATGGTTTGGATCAGTTCAATTTGGTCATTTGGTCTGGTTTCTAAAATTTTTTATAGCCCTAGTGCTGAATGCGCCCATGGATCATGTGACCTAGCCGACAATGACTTGTATCTTCAACTGGTTAACCCTGGCTTGTAATGTTACATCCCCTTTTTTTAGGGGTTAGAAAATAAAAAAATAATAATAAATAATAATTATGATGGGATAATAGTTATCATAATACTATTAGGATTGGAATAGGAGAAGTAGGATAGGAACTAAAATATTGGGAGATTACTTTAAAATATAATTTCTAAAACCTACTAGGAAACTTAATTATCATTATATGTATACACACACACACACACACACTGCAAAAAAAATCATTCTCCCCTCCCAAAAAATTCCCATCGGCCAACCCCCTCACCAGCAGCAAAAGAAACGGCAGTTTCTTCAAGGAAAGAGAAACAAATTGATGCGAAAAAAAGAAAAAAAAAAGAGAGATCCAAAGCTCTATACACACACACACACACACACACACACACGCACGCACGCAGACACGCAGACCCCTATACACACACAAAATAAGCCCTACACACACTAACGGAATTCGGCCAGCCCTATTGTTGGAAGAAGGAAGGAGAAAAAATTACGATTAGGAAAATTATTTGCCGGAAAAGTTAGGTTATCTTCCCCTCTTTTCGGAGTGCCCGCACTTCGTGTGTCGAATCATGCTTGCTTCGAATTCTATTTTGTTTTCGTATATATACATGCTCTATGATGCTCGTATGTATGTGTATAATTGTGCGTGTGATGGTGTTATGTGTATGATTTGAAAAGAAATTTATAAAGAATGGATTTTTACGTGATAAAATAAAAAATTACATGAAAATCCTTAGAAATAGGTCACGTAGATCGGAAATTAGGTTAGAATTGGACTGAAAATCAAAAAACGGGTCTGACGGATGCGTTTTAGGAGTGCGCGGCCTCCGACGGCGCGTCCGTCTAGGACCTGTATAGCACCACTAGAAGGGGATTTGAATAGCGAGTTCGGAAAAGCTTGTTTTTAAAAACGTTTGGCCCAAAAACCCCACTTCTAAAAACAGTTCCTGTTTTCATATCCTAATTTGAAATAATTAAACGACCTAGTTAGAGACCTCCAAAAATTATGAAATTCGGTGAAAATCTACTCTCAGATGTTCTGAGTATCTCCTAAAAATTTCAGATTAAAATACAACTCCTAACCCCTTGAAAATACGTTTTTGGTCAGATTGCGCGAGTCTGCCAGAAATCGTACTCCGACTTTAAAAATTTATTCCGATTAATTGGTAATCAAAATGATCTGAAAATTTAATGACAAGACCCTCAATATATGTATTTCAATGGGTTGAAACAGTTTTGAAAAATTCCTTTGGAAAGTATATCAATCACGTTGATGTTCTGAACCTTTGCAACTCTAAAAGTAGTCAGATTGCACCAGTCTCAGAACTATTCAAGTTTGATTGACTTATACTAATCCAAATGAGTTGAAACTTGCGCCAAATAGAAACTAAGAGGTGTGGCTATGTTTCTGAAAAGTTTTGTAATTTTTGAAAGATGTTTCCTATTTTTTCTGTCGCAACGAAATTGATACAAAATGCTGGAAACTGAAAGTAAAGTGCTGAAAATAAGAACATCAAGAATTTTATACTAGTTCGGTTAAAACAACCTACTCCATGTAGAGAAAAAGGGGTTTGAGTGATTTTCAAATACATGATTTAAATGTGCACAAAAACGAGCATAAGATAAAACGTGCATGATATAAACAATCGTGTGCATGATATTGCTTAGTACTTGCCTTATTTAGCTCATATATAATGTTGCCGGACTAACGAGCCATGAAGCGTTAAAGCTTACATCATATGGCAAACATTTGTTGTGTTTATACTATTTTCAGGTGCCACCATTAATGAATTAAACTAGTTCATTAAGTGAAGTACTTAGTTTATTAAACTAAGTAGTTCATTAAAGGAAGCCACATTTGGAAAAGGCACAAAGGCAACAAGGCTAAGGAAGGAAAGTTTTCTTCTCCTCCCCTCTTTATTATCCACGCCATATATATACATACATATATATATATATATATATATATATATATATATATATTTTTCAGATTTTTTAAAAAGGCACATACACATGTATTCCAACGTACTACCGACACGTTATATATTTTACGTACGTACGTTAACGTCACACCATCATACTTAACTCATATTTATGAGTATATTCAGGTCTTATATCATATGATATAAGTCATGGTGATGACAAATTAAATACGACACGTTAAAAGGTTCTAAACCGAAAATTGTCGTATCGGGCGAATACCGAAACTTCGCCAATGTGTCACGTACCTGCCATAAATAAATGGCCAGCCCTTATACTTCAAAAATCATCATAAATTTCGTGGCCTACATGATATTTTCAGCCAAAAATACTTTCCATGTTGGCACACACAAATCACCTCACATTAAGGCCAAAATGTGAAGATTTCAATTTTAATTTTGTCACATGTTAATGGCGCCACTTTAGACCAGCCAAGTGCTGAGATTTAGAGTATATATTATATATATTATGTGTAACATAATATATATAACATGTGCAAGAAGTTGGAATTTAATTAGAGAAAAATCGGGTAATCGATAAATATCGAAAATTCGGTTTTCTACGCACACAACACATGGAACGTTTTTGGTACATCGTGTGACAGGTATCTAGACACTTTTTACATATGTTATACATCTTAAAGTGTTCTAGAAAATTAAATTAAGGGCTGATTGGAATATAACATGTGTGTATTATTAAATGTGCACTATTTTACAAAGTTAGCAAAAATAATTTTCAGCATATGTATATACATCATACACGCACATTACAGCCAAGATGGAGCTTATTTGGAGCCTTGTTGGCATATTGATTGGTCAAGAATCAATCATACAATGTTGATGAATTAAAGAGAGAAGCTACAAATGGTAAGATTTCAAACTTTGTCTCACTTATAACACATGCTGAAAATTTCAGCATGCTAACCTTGGCTGGCCGATTTTTTGACTTTAATATGACATATTTTATCATCTCAAATTATGTGATTGATTGGGAGAAGAAATGGAAGTAATTTGAATATTATTTAAATTCATAAAGTGTGATATTTTATATATCACACATGCTAGCATGTGTGAGACATGTCTTGGCCGAATTCTTGAGCATAAATGTGTCCAAGTTCATTTCCAATGTGATAAGGATATTTACCATCAATTGGTGATTTATTTTAAAAAGAAAAATCAAAGAAAAATGGTAATATTTTGAACTTTATCTCCATGTATCACATGCTGAAAATTCAGCATTGTAAAAACACATAATGGGCGATTTTTATGTCTTAGTTGAGAAGGAATTTTGTCTTGCAATTTATGTGACAATCTTGTGCATTATGGAAATAATTTTATTGGCACATGTTTTAAGTGTATTCTCAGATTTTTCCAAGTCATCAATGATGACACCATCCAACCAATCATGAAGTGCCAAGTAAGCAAAGCTTAAATGATCATCCAATAAGAAGATGCCAAGTAAGCAAGACCATGTCACAATGATGTCTTACATTCTCCCAAGGACTTAGAAGATAATTTTCAAGAGGGGGATAGCATACATAGGGGACGGCCATGCAAGGTTAAAAGGAAAGAAGTTGAGGAAAAACAAGACAAGCACAAGCATTGCAAATCAAAGTGATCAAAACGCCTAGCTCTTCTTCTTCTACATTCTCCTTCTTTCTTTCTTCTTGTAAGCCTATTGTATTCATATCTTTCAATCTTGAATAGGCTTGATATAGACCACCACATATTCCATATCTTTGTAAAAGATTGATCAAGGTGTGATCAATCTTCATTCTTGCGAGGTGGTGGTGTTCGTGCATATTGTATTGAACATACAAGGTTTTTAAAGAGTTGGAGTTGGTGTGTAACTCCATCAACCCTGTGGTAAGGTGTTTTTGAGTTGTGTGATTAGTGTGAACCAAGAAAGGTGTTCTTTGAAGACTGGAGTAGGTTGTTGATAACCGAACCAGTATAAAATTCTTGGTGTCATTTACTTTCAGCACTGATTTTCTGTTTCAGTACTGTTTACTGTTTTTAATCACGTTCGTAAAAATAGTAAACGAGTTTCAAAAATTACGAAACTTTCAGAAAACATAGCCACACGTTCTAGGGTTCTTCTGGCACAAGTTTCAACCCTTTTGGATAAGTATAAGTCGATCAAACATCAAAAGTTCTGAGACTAGTGCAGTCTGATTTTCAGGCTTGCAAAGGTTGAGACTTTGATCGTATTTGACTAAATTCCCAAAAGAATTTTTCAAAACTGTTTCAACCCATTTAAATACAACTTATAAGGGGTTAGTCTTTAAATTTTCAGAGCATTTGGAGTTGTGTACAAATAGGAATTAATTTTTCAAATCAGTGTATCGTTTCTGGCAGATTTGCGCAATCTGACCACCAACGATTTTTCAAGGGATTAGAGGTTGAATTTTAATCTGAAATTTTTAGGAGATACTCATAACATCTGAGTCTAAGTTCTCTCAAAATTTCAGAATTTTTGAAGACCTGAAACCTAGTTTTCAAAACGTTTTAAAACTGGTCTTGAAAACAGAAACTGTTTTCAGAAGTTGGGTTTTTGGTTTAAAACTATTTTAAAAACCACATTTTCCGCACCCACTATTCAACCCCCCTTCTAGTGGTGTCTTGCAGATCCTACAAGTGGTATCAGAGTGCAAGAACACTCACAACAAAAGGATCCAACGATCTTAGTGAGATGGCAACCACAAGCCATGAAACCGAGGAAAAAGATATGTCAAGCCAAATGCTTCCACTATTCGAAAATGAGGTAAATTCTGATTCTGACTCGGATTCTGAACTATCTTATGATGATTTATGTGTTGAATATCTTGAATTACATAAGTTTGCTAGAACTCTTGCAAAACAAAAGAAACGGTTAATTGAAGATAAGAAATTGTTAGAATCTTCTAACAAAGATCTTATGTCTCAATTAAACGATTCAAAAGAAGAGTCGTCATGCATTATAAATTCATTAAAATCTGAAATTTCATCATTGACATCCAAGAACATTGAATTGAAATCCGAGATTTCAAACTTGAAATCAAGGAATGCGGATGTAGAGAAAAAGGTGAAACAATTTGACACGGGATCTAACATAATGCATCGTATTATCTTATCACAAAAGCATGATAGTGACAAAACGGGGTTGGGATACGTTGATACTAATGAAGTATCCACCAAACAAACTAAGTTTGTTGTGTCTAAGAAAGTAGACACCCCAAAGCCTCAAGTGGCGTCTAAGATGACGCAAAAATTGCCTATTCCCTCATCACGCCCCACTTCCTCTTCATATCATGCGAAATACAACTTTGTACCATATAGATATGAAAAGAGAATAGTGATGCATACACGGCATTCATTTCATCCACGCACTACGCACACACACACAAGGACATATCAAAAACGTCCTACATATAACGCGTATAAAGGAGTTCTTGGCCAAAGGCCAGATACAGTTGCACCAAAAGTTTATTATGTTGCGTTCTCATCACCTTTCTCACCTTTTGGAAGACCTAGAAAGGTCACCCAAATTTGGGTACCAAAAGGGACATTTTCAAAGGGTTGAATAAATAACCCTTACGAACGCACGTTATATGAAATGCATGATTTTTTTCTTCTTCATCTTTACAGGCATCTTTTGATTTATTTTTCAAAATAAAGGGGGAGAGAAAGCAAGATTTAAGGGGGAGAGAGATACTGACTGCATAAATCAAGGGAGAGCGGATTCGAAGAAAGCATGATTTAAGGGAGAGAGAGATACTGACTACATAAATCAAGGGGGAGCGGATTCGAAATTTAAATTTCGAATTTTGAATTTATGCATAATTGGAGGGGGAGCGATAGGATTTAAATCATGTGCATAAGTTATTTTGAAAATCATCAAAAGGGGGAGATTGTAGAGAAAAAGGGGTTTGAGTGTTTTTCAAATACATGATTTAAATGTATACAAAAACGAGCAGAAGATAAAACGTGCATGATATAAACAGTCGTGTGCATGATATTGCTTAGTACTTGCCTTATTTAGCTCATATATAATGTTGCCGGACTAACGAGCCATGAAGCGTTAAAGCTTACATCATATGGCAAACATTTGTTGTGTTTATACTATTTTCAGGTGCCACCATTAATGAATTAAACTAGTTCATTAAGTGAAGTACTTAGTTTATTAAACTAAGTAGTTCATTAAAGGAAGCCACATTTGGAAAAGGCACAAAGGCAACAAGGCTAAGGAAGGAAAGTTTTCTTCTCCTCCCCTCTTTATTATCCACGCCATATATATACATACATATATATATATATATATATATATATATATATATATATATTTTTCAGATTTTTTAAAAAGGCACATACACATGTATTCCAACGTACTACCGACACGTTATATATTTTACGTACGTACGTTAACGTCACACCATCATACTTAACTCATATTTATGAGTATATTCAGGTCTTATATCATATGATATAAGTCATGGTGATGACAAATTAAATACGACACGTTAAAAGGTTCTAAACCGAAAATTGTCGTATCGGGCGAATACCGAAACTTCGCCAATGTGTCACGTACCTGCCATAAATAAATGGCCAGCCCTTATACTTCAAAAATCATCATAAATTTCGTGGCCTACATGATATTTTCAGCCAAAAATACTTTCCATGTTGGCACACACAAATCACCTCACATTAAGGCCAAAATGTGAAGATTTCAATTTTAATTTTGTCACATGTTAATGGCGCCACTTTAGACCAGCCAAGTGCTGAGATTTAGAGTATATATTATATATATTATGTGTAACATAATATATATAACATGTGCAAGAAGTTGGAATTTAATTAGAGAAAAATCGGGTAATCGATAAATATCGAAAATTCGGTTTTCTACGCACACAACACATGGAACGTTTTTGGTACATCGTGTGACAGGTATCTAGACACTTTTTACATATGTTATACATCTTAAAGTGTTCTAGAAAATTAAATTAAGGGCTGATTGGAATATAACATGTGTGTATTATTAAATGTGCACTATTTTACAAAGTTAGCAAAAATAATTTTCAGCATATGTATATACATCATACACGCACATTACAGCCAAGATGGAGCTTATTTGGAGCCTTGTTGGCATATTGATTGGTCAAGAATCAATCATACAATGTTGATGAATTAAAGAGAGAAGCTACAAATGGTAAGATTTCAAACTTTGTCTCACTTATAACACATGCTGAAAATTTCAGCATGCTAACCTTGGCTGGCCGATTTTTTGACTTTAATATGACATATTTTATCATCTCAAATTATGTGATTGATTGGGAGAAGAAATGGAAGTAATTTGAATATTATTTAAATTCATAAAGTGTGATATTTTATATATCACACATGCTAGCATGTGTGAGACATGTCTTGGCCGAATTCTTGAGCATAAATGTGTCCAAGTTCATTTCCAATGTGATAAGGATATTTACCATCAATTGGTGATTTATTTTAAAAAGAAAAATCAAAGAAAAATGGTATTATTTTGAACTTTATCTCCATGTATCACATGCTGAAAATTCAGCATGGTAAAAACACATAATGGGCGATTTTTATGTCTTAGTTGGGAAGGAATTTTGTCTTGCAATTTATGTGACAATCTTGTGCATTATGGAAATAATTTTATTGGCACATGTTTTAAGTGTATTCTCAGATTTTTCCAAGTCATCAATGATGACACCATCCAACCAATCATGAAGTGCCAAGTAAGCAAAGCTTAAATGATCATCCAATAAGAAGATGCCAAGTAAGCAAGACCATGTCACAATGATGTCTTACATTCTCCCAAGTACTTAGAAGATAATTTTCAAGAGGGGGATAGCATACATAGGGACGGCCATGCAAGGTTAAAAGGAAAGAAGTTGAGGAAAAACAAGACAAGCACAAGCAATGCAAATCAAAGTGATCAAAACGCCTAGCTCTTCTTCTTCTACATTCTCCTTCTTTCTTTCTTCTTGTAAGCCTATTGTATTCATATCTTTCAATCTTGGATAGGCTTGATATAGACCACCACATATTCCATATCTTTGTAAAAGATTGATCAAGGTGTGATCAATCTTCATTCTTGCGAGGTGGTGGTGTTCGTGCATATTGTATTGAACATACAAGGTTTTTAAAGAGTTGAAGTTGGTGTGTAACTCCATCAACCCTGTGGTAAGGTGTTTTTGAGTTGTGTGATTAGTGTGAACCAAGGAAGGTGTTCTTTGAAGACTGGAGTAGGTTGTTGATAACCGAACCAGTATAAAATTCTTGGTGTCATTTACTTTCAGCACTGATTTTCTGTTTCAGTACTGTTTACTGTTTTTAATCACGTTCGTAAAAATAGTAAACGAATTTCAAAAATTACGAAACTTTCAGAAAACATAGGCACACGTTCTAGGGTTCTTCTGGCACAAGTTTCAACCCTTTTGGATAAGTATAAGTCGATCAAACATCAAAAGTTCTGAGACTAGTGCAGTCTGATTTTCAGGCTTGCAAAGGTTGAGACTTTGATCGTATTTGACTAACTTCCCAAAAGAATTTTTCAAAACTGTTTCAACCCATTTAAATACAACTTATAAGGGGTTAGTCTTTAAATTTTCAGAGCATTTGGAGTTGTGTACAAATAGGAATTAATTTTTCAAATCAGTGTATCGTTTCTGGCAGATTTGCGCAATCTGACCACCAACGATTTTTCAAGGGATTAGAGGTTGAATTTTAATCTGAAATTTTTAGGAGATACTCATAACATCTGAGTCTAAGTTCTCTCCAAATTTCAGAATTTTTGAAGACCTGAAACCTAGTTTTCAAAACGTTTTAAAACTGGTCTTGAAAACAGAAACTGTTTTCAGAAGTTGGGTTTTTGGTTTAAAACTATTTTAAAAACCACATTTTCCGCACCCACTATTCAATCCCCCTTCTAGTGGTGTCTTACAGATCCTACAAGTGGTATCAGAGCACAGGAACACTCACAACAAAAGGATCCAACGATCTTAGTGAGATGGCAACCACAAGCCATGAAACCGAGGAAAAAGATATGTCAAGCCAAATGCTTCCACTATTCGAAAATGAGGTAAATTCTGATTCTGACTCGGATTCTGAACTATCTTATGATGATTTATGTGTTGAATATCTTGAATTACATAAGTTTGCTAGAACTCTTGCAAAACAAAAGAAACGGTTAATTGAAGATAAGAAATTGTTAGAATCTTCTAACAAAGATCTTATGTCTCAATTAAACGATTCAAAAGAAGAGTCGTCATGCATTATAAATTCATTAAAATCTGAAATTTCATCATTGACATCCAAGAACATTGAATTGAAATCCGAGATTTCAAACTTGAAATCAAGGAATGCGGATGTAGAGAAAAAGGTGAAACAATTTGACACGGGATCTAACATAATGCATCGTATTATCTTATCACAAAAGCATGATAGTGACAAAACGGGGTTGGGATACGTTGATACTAATGAAGTATCCACCAAACAAACTAAGTTTGTTGTGTCTAAGAAAGTAGACACCCCAAAGCCTCAAGTGGCGTCTAAGATGACGCAAAAATTGCCTATTCCCTCATCACGCCCCACTTCCTCTTCATATCATGCGAAATACAACTTTGTACCATATAGATATGAAAAGAGAATAGTGATGCATACACGGCATTCATTTCATCCACGCACTACGCACACACACAAGGACATATCAAAAACGTCCTACATATAACGCGTATAAAGGAGTTCTTGGCCAAAGGCCAGATACAGTTGCACCAAAAGTTTATTATGTTGCGTTCTCATCACCTTTCTCACCTTTTGGAAGACCTAGAAAGGTCACCCAAATTTGGGTACCAAAAGGGACATTTTCAAAGGGTTGAATAAATAACCCTTACGAACGCACGTTATATGAAATGCATGCTTTTTTTCTTCTTCATCTTTACAGGCATCTTTTGATTTATTTTTCAAAATAAAGGGGGAGAGAAAGCATGATTTAAGGGGGAGAGAGATACTGACTGCATAAATCAAGGGAGAGCGGATTCGAAGAAAGCATGATTTAAGGGGGAGATAGATACTGACTGCATAAATCAAGGGGGAGCGGATTCGAAATTTAAATTTCGAATTTTGAATTTATGCATAATTGAAGGGGGAGCGATAGGATTTAAATCATGTGCATAAGTTATTTTGAAAATCATCAAAAGGGGGAGATTGTAGAGAAAAAGGGGTTTGAGTGATTTTCAAATACATGATTTAAATGTATACAAAAACGAGCAGAAGATAAAACGTGCATGATATAAACAATCGTGTGCATGATATTGCTTGGTACTTGCCTTATTTAGCTCATATATAATGTTGCCGGACTAACGAGCCATGAAGCGTTAAAGCTTACATCATATGGCAAACATTTGTTGTGTTTATACTATTTTCAGGTGCCACCATTAATGAATTAAACTAGTTCATTAAGTGAAGTACTTAGTTTATTAAACTAAGTAGTTCATTAAAGGAAGCCACATTTGGAAAAGGCACAAAGGCAACAAGGCTAAGGAAGGAAAGTTTTCTTCTCCTCCCCTCTTTATTATCCACGCCATATATATACATACATACATATATATATATATATATATATATATATATATATTTTTCAGATTTGTTAAAAAGGCACATACACATGTATTCCAACGTACTACCGACACGTTATATATTTTACGTACGTACGTTAACGTCACACCATCATACTTAACTCATATTTATGAGTATATTCAGGTCTTATATCATATGATATAAGTCATGGTGATGACAAATTAAATACGACACGTTAAAAGGTTCTAAACCGAAAATTGTCGTATCGGGCGAATACCGAAACTTCGCCAATGTGTCACGTACCTGCCATAAATAAATGGCCAGCCCTTATACTTCAAAAATCATCATAAATTTCGTGGCCTACATGATATTTTCAGCCAAAAATACTTTCCATGTTGGCACACACAAATCACCTCACATTAAGGCCAAAATGTGAAGATTTCAATTTTAATTTTGTCACATGTTAATGGCGCCACTTTAGACCAGCCAAGTGCTGAGATTTAGAGTATATATTATATATATTATGTGTAACATAATATATATAACATGTGCAAGAAGTTGGAATTTAATTAGAGAAAAATCGGGTAATCGATAAATATCGAAAATTCGGTTTTCTACGCACACAACACATGGAACGTTTTTGGTACATCGTGTGACAGGTATCTAGACACTTTTTACATATGTTATACATCTTAAAGTGTTCTAGAAAATTAAATTAAGGGCTGATTGGAATATAACATGTGTGTATTATTAAATGTGCACTATTTTACAAAGTTAGCAAAAATAATTTTCAGCATATGTATATACATCATACACGCACATTACAGCCAAGATGGAGCTTATTTGGAGCCTTGTTGGCATATTGATTGGTCAAGAATCAATCATACAATGTTGATGAATTAAAGAGAGAAGCTACAAATGGTAAGATTTCAAACTTTGTCTCACTTATAACACATGCTGAAAATTTCAGCATGCTAACCTTGGCTGGCCGATTTTTTGACTTTAATATGACATATTTTATCATCTCAAATTATGTGATTGATTGGGAGAAGAAATGGAAGTAATTTGAATATTATTTAAATTCATAAAGTGTGATATTTTATATATCACACATGCTAGCATGTGTGAGACATGTCTTGGACGAATTCTTGAGCATAAATGTGTCCAAGTTCATTTCCAATGTGATAAGGATATTTACCATCAATTGGTGATTTATTTTAAAAAGAAAAATCAAAGAAAAATGGTAATATTTTGAACTTTATCTCCATGTATCACATGCTGAAAATTCAGCATGGTAAAAACACATAATGGGCGATTTTTATGTCTTAGTTGGGAAGGAATTTTGTCTTGCAATTTATGTGACAATCTTGTGCATTATGGAAATAATTTTATTGGCACATGTTTTAAGTGTATTCTCAGATTTTTCCAAGTCATCAATGATGACACCATCCAACCAATCATGAAGAGCCAAGTAAGCAAAGCTTAAATGATCATCCAATAAGAAGATGCCAAGTAAGCAAGACCATGTCACAATGATGTCTTACATTCTCCCAAGGACTTAGAAGATAATTTTCAAGAGGGGGATAGCATACATAGGGACGGCCATGCAAGGTTAAAAAGAAAGAAGTTGAGGAAAAACAAGACAAGCACAAGCATTGCAAATCAAAGTGATCAAAACGCCTAGCTCTTCTTCTTCTACATTCTCCTTCTTTCTTTCTTCTTGTAAGCCTATTGTATTCATATCTTTCAATCTTGAATAGGCTTGATATAGACCACCACATATTCCATATCTTTGTAAAAGATTGATCAAGGTGTGATCAATCTTCATTCTTGCGAGGTGGTGGTGTTCGTGCATATTGTATTGAACATACAAGGTTTTTAAAGAGTTGGAGTTGGTGTGTAACTTCATCAACCCTGTGGTAAGGTGTTTTTGAGTTGTGTGATTAGTGTCAACCAAGGAAGGTGTTCTTTGAAGACTGGAGTAGGTTGTTGACAACCGAACCAGTATAAAATTCTTGGTGTCATTTACTTTCAGCACTGATTTTCTGTTTCAGTACTGTTTACTGTTTTTAATCACGTTCGTAAAAATAGTAAACGAATTTCAAAAATTACGAAACTTTCAGAAAACATAGCCACACGTTCTAGGGTTCTTCTGGCACAAGTTTCAACCCTTTTGGATAAGTATAAGTCGATCAAACATCAAAAGTTCTGAGACTAGTGCATTCTGATTTTCAGGCTTGCAAAGGTTGAGACTTTGATCGTATTTGACTAACTTCCCAAAAGAATTTTTCAAAACTGTTTCAACCCATTTAAATACAACTTATAAGGGGTTAGTCTTTAAATTTTCAGAGCATTTGGAGTTGTGTACAAATAGGAATTAATTTTTCAAATCAGTGTATCGTTTCTGGCAGATTTGCGCAATCTGACCACCAACGATTTTTCAAGGGATTAGAGGTTGAATTTTAATCTGAAATTTTTAGGAGATACTCATAACATCTGAGTCTAAGTTCTCTCCAAATTTCAGAATTTTTGAAGACCTGAAACCTAGTTTTCAAAACGTTTTAAAACTGGTCTTGAAAACAGAAACTGTTTTCAGAAGTTGGGTTTTTGGTTTAAAACTATTTTAAAAACCACATTTTCCGCACCCACTATTCAACCCCCCCTTCTAGTGGTGTCTTGCAGATCCTACAAGTGGTATCAGAGCACAGGAACACTCACAACAAAAGGATCCAACGATCTTAGTGAGATGGCAACCACAAGCCATGAAACCGAGGAAAAAGATATGTCAAGCCAAATGCTTCCACTATTCGAAAATGAGGTAAATTCTGATTCTGACTCGGATTCTGAACTATCTTATGATGATTTATGTGTTGAATATCTTGAATTACATAAGTTTGCTAGAACTCTTGCAAAACAAAAGAAACGGTTAATTGAAGATAAGAAATTGTTAGAATCTTCTAACAAAGATCTTATGTCTCAATTAAACGATTCAAAAGAAGAGTCGTCATGCATTATAAATTCATTAAAATCTGAAATTTCATCATTGACATCCAAGAACATTGAATTGAAATCCGAGATTTTAAACTTGAAATCAAGGAATGCGGATGTAGAGAAAAAGGTGAAACAATTTGACACGGGATCTAACATGATGCATCGTATTATCTTATCACAAAAGCATGATAGTGACAAAACGGGGTTGGGATACGTTGATACTAATGAAGTATCCACCAAACAAACTAAGTTTGTTGTGTCTAAGAAAGTAGACACCCCAAAGCCTCAAGTGGCGTCTAAGATGACGCAAAAATTGCCTATTCCCTCATCACGCCCCACTTCCTCTTCATATCATGCGAAATACAACTTTGTACCATATAGATATGAAAAGAGAATAGTGATGCATACACGGCATTCATTTCATCCACGCACTACGCACACACACACAAGGACATATCAAAAACGTCCTACATATAACGCGTATAAAGGAGTTCTTGGCGAAAGGCCAGATACAGTTGCACCAAAAGTTTATTATGTTGCGTTCTCATCACCTTTCTCACCTTTTGGAAGACCTAGAAAGGTCACCCAAATTTGGGTACCAAAAGGGACATTTTCAAAGGGTTGAATAAATAACCCTTACGAACGCACGTTATATGAAATGCATGAATTTTTTCTTCTTCATCTTTACAGGCATCTTTTGATTTATTTTTCAAAATAAAGGGGGAGAGAAAGCATGATTTAAGGGGGAGAGAGATACTGACTGCATAAATCAAGGGAGAGCGGATTCGAAGAAAGCATGATTTAAGGGGGAGATAGATACTAACTGCATAAATCAAGGGGGAGCGGATTCGAAATTTAAATTTCGAATTTTGAATTTATGCATAATTGAAGGGGGAGCGATAGGATTTAAATCATGTGCATAAGTTATTTTGAAAATCATCAAAAGGGGGAGATTGTAGAGAAAAAGGGGTTTGAGTGATTTTCAAATACATGATTTAAATGTATACAAAAACGAGCAGAAGATAAAACGTGCATGATATAAACAATCGTGTGCATGATATTGCTTAGTACTTGCCTTATTTAGCTCATATATAATGTTGCCGGACTAACGAGCCATGAAGCGTTAAAGCTTACATCATATGGCAAACATTTGTTGTGTTTATACTATTTTCAGGTGCCACCATTAATGAACTAAACTAGTTCATTAAATGAAGTACTTAGTTTATTAAACTAAGTAGTTCATTAAAGGAAGCCACATTTGGAAAATGCACAAAGGCAACAAGGCTAAGGAAGGAAAGTTTTCTTCTCCTCCCCTCTTTATTATCCACGCCATATATATACATACATATATATATATATATATATATATATATATATATATATATATATATATTTCAGATTTTTTAAAAAGGCACATACACATGTATTCCAACGTACTACCGACACGTTATATATTTTACGTACGTACGTTAACGTCACACCATCATACTTAACTCATATTTATGAGTATATTCAGGTCTTATATCATATGATACAAGTCATGGTGATGACAAATTAAATACGACACGTTAAAAGGTTCTAAACCGAAAATTGTCGTATCGGGCGAATACCGAAACTTCACCAATGTGTCACGTACCTGCCATAAATAAATGGCCAGCCCTTATACTTCAAAAATCATCATAAATTTCGTGGCCTACATGATATTTTCAGCCAAAAATACTTTCCATGTTGGCACACACAAATCACCTCACATTAAGGCCAAAATGTGAAGATTTCAATTTTAATTTTGTCACATGTTAATGGCGCCACTTTAGACCAGCCAAGTGCTGAGATTTAGAGTATATATTATATATATTATGTGTAACATAATATATATAGCATGTGCAAGAAGTTGGAATTTAATTAGAGAAAAATCGGGTAATCGATAAATATCGAAAATTCGGTTTTCTACGCACACAACACATGGAACGTTTTTGGTACATCATGTGACAGGTATCTAGACACTTTTTACATATGTTATACATCTTAAAGTGTTCTAGAAAATTAAATTAAGGGCTGATTGGAATATAACATGTGTGTATTATTAAATGTGCACTATTTTACAAAGTTAGCAAAAATAATTTTCAGCATATGTATATACATCATACACGCACATTACAGCCAAGATGGAGCTTATTTGGAGCCTTGTTGGCATATTGATTGGTCAAGAATCAATCATACAATGTTGATGAATTAAAGAGAGAAGCTACAAATGGTAAGATTTCAAACTTTGTCTCACTTATAACACATGCTGAAAATTTCAGCATGCTAACCTTGGCTGGCCGATTTTTTGACTTTAATATGACATATTTTATCATCTCAAATTATGTGATTGATTGGGAGAAGAAATGGAAGTAATTTGAATATTATTTAAATTCATAAAGTGTGATATTTTATATATCACACATGCTAGCATGTGTGAGACATGTCTTGGACGAATTCTTGAGCATAAATGTGTCCAAGTTCATTTCCAATGTGATAAGGATATTTACCATCAATTGGTGATTTATTTTAAAAAGAAAAATCAAAGAAAAATGGTAATATTTTGAACTTTATCTCCAATGTATCACATGCTGAAAATTCAGCATGGTAAAAACACATAATGGGCGATTTTTATGTCTTAGTTGGGAAGGAATTTTGTCTTGCAATTTATGTGACAATCTTGTGCATTATGGAAATAATTTTATTGGCACATGTTTTAAGTGTATTCTCAGATTTTTCCAAGTCATCAATGATGACACCATCCAACCAATCATGAAGTGCCAAGTAAGCAAAGCTTAAATGATCATCCAATAAGAAGATGCCAAGTAAGCAAGACCATGTCACAATGATGCCTTACATTCTCCCAAGGACTTAGAAGATAATTTTCAAGAGGGGGATAACATACATAGGGGACGGCCATGCAAGGTTAAAAGGAAAGAAGTTGAGGAAAAACAAGACAAGCACAAGCATTGCAAATCAAAGTGATCAAAACGCCTAGCTCTTCTTCTTCTACATTCTCCTTCTTTCTTTCTTCTTGTAAGCCTATTGTATTCATATATTTCAATCTTGAATAGGCTTGATATAGACCACCACATATTCCATATCTTTGTAAAAGATTGATCAAGGTGTGATCAATCTTCATTCTTGCGAGGTGGTGGTGTTCGTGCATATTGTATTGAACATACAAGGTTTGTAAAGAGTTGGAGTTGGTGTGTAACTCCATCAACCCTGTGGTAAGGTGTTTTTGAGTTGTGTGATTAGTGTGAACCAAGGAAGGTGTTCTTTGAAGACTGGAGTAGGTTGTTGATAACCGAACCGGTATAAAATTCTTGGTGTCATTTACTTTCAGCACTGATTTTCTGTTTCAGCACTGTTTACTGTTTTTAATCACGTTCGTAAAAATAGTAAACGAATTTTAAAAATTATGAAACTTTCAGAAAACATAGCCACACGTTCTAGGGTTCTTCTGGCACAAGTTTCAACCCTTTTGGATAAGTATAAGTCGATCAAACATCAAAAGTTCTGAGACTAGTGCAGTCTGATTTTCAGGCTTGCAAAGGTTGAGACTTTGATCGTATTTGACTAATTTCCCAAAAGAAGTTTTCAAAACTGTTTCAACCCATTTAAATACAACTTATAAGGGGTTAGTCTTTAAATTTTCAGAGCATTTGGAGTTGTGTACAAATAGGAATTAATTTTTCAAATCAGTGTATCGTTTCTGGCAGATTTGCGCAATCTGACCACCAACAATTTTTCAAGGGATTAGAGGTTGAATTTTAATCTGAAATTTTTAGGAGATACTCATAACATCTGAGTCTAAGTTCTCTCCAAATTTCAGAATTTTTGAAGACCTGAAACCTAGTTTTCAAAACGTTTTAAAACTGGTCTTGAAAACAAAAACTGTTTTCAGAAGTTGGGTTTTTGGTTTAAAACTATTTTAAAAACCACATTTTCCGCACCCACTATTCAATCCCCCTTCTAGTGGTGTCTTACAGATCCTACAAGTGGTATCAGAGCACAGGAACACTGACAACAAAAGGATCCAACGATCTTAGTGAGATGGCAACCACAAGCCATGAAACCGAGGAAAAAGATATGTCAAGCCAAATGCTTCCACTATTCGAAAATGAGGTAAATTCTGATTCTGACTCGGATTCTGAACTATCTTATGATGATTTATGTGTTGAATATCTTGAATTACATAAGTTTGCTAGAACTCTTGCAAAACAAAAGAAACGGTTAATTGAAGATAAGAAATTGTTAGAATCTTCTAACAAAGATCTTATGTCTCAATTAAACGATTCAAAAGAAGAGTCGTCATGCATTATAAATTCATTAAAATCTGAAATTTCATCATTGACATCCAAGAACATTGAATTGAAATCCGAGATTTCAAACTTGAAATCAAGGAATGCGGATGTAGAGAAAAAGGTGAAACAATTTGACACGGGATCTAACATGATGCATCGTATTATCTTATCACAAAAGCATGATAGTGACAAAACGGGGTTGGGATACGTTGATACTAATGAAGTATCCACCAAACAAACTAAGTTTGTTGTGTCTAAGAAAGTAGACACCCCAAAGCCTCAAGTGGCGTCTAAGATGACGCAAAAATTGCCTATTCCCTCATCACGCCCCACTTCCTCTTCATATCATGCGAAATACAACTTTGTACCATATAGATATGAAAAGAGAATAGTGATGCATACACGGCATTCATTTCATCCACGCACTACGCACACACACAAGGACATATCAAAAACGTCCTACATATAACGCGTATAAAGGAGTTCTTGGCCAAAGGCCAGATACAGTTGCACCAAAAGTTTATTATGTTGCGTTCTCATCACCTTTCTCACCTTTTGGAAGACCTAGAAAGGTCACCCAAATTTGGGTACCAAAAGGGACATTTTCAAAGGGTTGAATAAATAACCCTTACGAACGCACGTTATATGAAATGCATGATTTTTTTCTTCTTCATCTTTACAGGCATCTTTTGATTTATTTTTCAAAATAAAGGGGGAGAGAAAGCATGATTTAAGGGGGAGAGAGATACTGACTGCATAAATCAAGAGAGAGCGGATTCGAAGAAAGCATGATTTAAGGGGGAGATAGATACTGACTGCATAAATCAAGGGGGAGCGGATTCAAAATTTAAATTTCGAATTTTGAATTTATGCATAATTGAAGGGGGAGCGATAGGATTTAAATCATGTGCATAAGTTATTTTGAAAATCATCAAAAGGGGGAGATTGTAGAGAAAAAGGGGTTTGAGTGATTTTCAAATACATGATTTAAATGTGTACAAAAACGAGCAGAAGATAAAACGTGCATGATATAAACAATCGTGTGCATGATATTACTTAGTACTTGCCTTATTTAGCTCATATATAATGTTGCCGGACTAACGAGCCATGAAGCTTTAAAGCTTACATCATATGGCAAACATTTGTTGTGTTTATACTATTTTCAGGTGCCACCATTAATGAACTAAATTAGTTCATTAAATGAAGTACTTAGTTTATTAAACTAAGTAGTTCATTAAAGGAAGCCACATTTGGAAAAGGCACAAAGGCAACAAGGCTAAGGAAGGAAAGTTTTCTTCTCCTCCCCTGTAGCGCCCCGCCCGAAACCAGAGTTCCGGCTCAGTGCACCCGCCATACTCTACTCCATAGTGTACAAGGCGTCGATACCATACATGTGCATGTCGACATGAATTGTAATCGATATAGCGGAAGCATCTTAAGGTAAGCTCACGACACGCATAATATTATTACAAACCGTTCAAATCCACACATCCACAAATACAGTTTCTCACGATAATTTTATTACATCACCATAAATAAAGCTCACACAACAGGTACATAGCTTCAGCCTGCATCTCCGTTTCCGGATACTCTATCTGGGGTTCCTCTTCAATGAACACGGCATCAGGGTCCCTGTTCTCTGAAATGTTAAGAGGCAAGTATGGGCGATAACCACCATCTTTTAATCGCTCAGGAAGTATTCTTTATAGATACTTCATGTGGATCATACATGGGGAGACGAGTAGTAATTAAGTAACAATATACATAATACATCTCTATTTACAATTGACAGCATTATATGTAAGGATAAAACAGAACATAAGATTTTGCATCATACCTTATGGATCATATCATTCTTCCTCAGCATATCCTTAGTCTACCTTCCATGCTTGAACACTAATCCATCTTATACTAAGGTCATAACTTACAACCATCATCTCTACGTACATAATCTTTCTTAGTCATCTTAAGGCATCATGATTGTACAAGTATACTAATCACCATCTAAAGGACATGATCATGACGTGATGCATAAAATATGACTTTTCATAAAATGACTTTTCGTAAACATGGCTTTTCATAAATAACCTTTCGTAAACATGACTTTTTATAAACATGACATTTCATAAATTGACATGATTTTCATAACTTGCGTAAGATGACATATTCGTAACTTACATAACATGACATTTTCATAGCATGGAGACATAACGTTTTCATCATTGGCTATAGCACTTTTCATAAGAATAATAACACACGACATACCGATCGATTTCCCATGTAGTACATATACGACATAAAACATCGTAAACATATGTACATGTACTAATGGTGATGCGCTATGACGGAGATCCCGTGTCTCAGACCCGGTGTTACACTCGGCCATATACGTAATCATATGCCCCTGACATCTATCGCCCCGATACCGATGTCACGCCGGCGAACATAACATAGTCATAATCATGAACATAACATAACATATCGTGTGTCAATGAAATCGATCGTCTCGCGTTTATTATTCGCATGCATATGAATTTTTTTAAACATGGTATGCATAAAACAACTTTCAAACTTTATTTTCGTGCAACATGAGACTTAATCATATGAGGGTACCTTGGTCGTTCTACACCTTGTAAAACATCACTTACTTATATCATTCTACATATCATAACTTAAAGAAAATACCATTTTTACCCCCAAAAGTGGCCATTCGGCCATGACACTCAAATCAGTCCACTTTTCATAATTTTTCATTCAATACCACTTTCTTAACTTACATTTTCCATATATAATCCATATCTCAACACTTAAGTAATTTAAAACCCTTAATTCTTAATTCCTTCAACAAGTCACCTAAAATCCTAACTTATACCATACTTTATTCATCACTACATCTTATACATATACATGAACTTAATATGAAATTTGAATCATCATCATTTTTTTAAATGGCCATAGGGCCGAATATATACATGGTATATATATGTGTATATTTCATGCACTTATATGTGTATATATATAATATAATAAGTTATTTACTTACATATATCCAATGGGCCGTTTATATAAGTATAAGCATATATATATTCTTTAACATCTCAAATTTTATTTTATGGTTTCATTTACATATGGCCGAAAGTTAGGCCATATATTATAGATATTTATATTTCATTTTTCTTCCTTTTATGCATATGTTGTAAGTTGTAAGTTCTCATAAGTAACATATACATATTTCTTACCTTTCCTTTACTAATCTTAAAATTATAACACTATGAAAACAAATACATAATCATAAACATGATGAATAACATAAAGAGTATACTTCTTGAGCCACATTCATCATCTAATACACATCTTAGAATGGTGATGATGAAACTCAATGAAGTACTAAAATAGGCCACTTAGCCGTGTATATGTGATGTATATGTGAAGATGATGATCATCAAACAACCATTTAGACCATGTATATAAGTCATGCTTATGATGCATACATAAACATGTTAAAGACATGATCTTGAAACATATAAACACAAAACATATAAAAATATAAACATGATGATCATCATAAAAGAAAACATAATCAAAACAATAAGAATTGAATTCTTTGTACATCTTTCTTAATGTTCTTCATTTCATATCATTTGTTCAAAGTTTATATCTATATGTATGTATATATGTGTGATGCCGTATATATATCTTCTATATGTATATATATATAC